>JADBJO010011940.1:7500-13722 GCA_016801955.1 Conus betulinus
GATGGATGGGAAAGGGAGAAGTCAGCAAGCCTCATAGAGAGGACATGAAGCCCGTGGAGGGATGGGGAAAGAGTCAGCAAGCCTCATAGAGGACATGAAGCCCCGTGGAGGGATGGGGAAAAGTCAGCAAGCCTCAAGACAGAGGACATGAAGCCCCGTGGAGGGATGGGAAAAGAGTCAGCAAGCCTCATAGACAGAGGACATGAAGCCCGTGGAGGGATGGGGAAAGAGTCAGAAGCCTCATAGACAGACACATGAAGCCCCGTGGAGGGATGGGAAAAGAGTCAGCAAGCCTCATAGACAGAGGACATGAAGCCCCGTGGAGGGATGGGAAAAGACACAGCAAGCCTCATAGACAGAGGATGAAGCCCCGTGGAGGGGATGGGGAAAGAGTCAGCAAGCCTCATAGACAGGGACATGAAGCCCCGTGGAGGGATGGGGAAAAGAGTCAGCAAGCCTCATAGACAGAGGACATGAAGCCCCGTGGAGGGATGGAGGCAAGCCTCATAGACAGGGACATGAAGCCCCGTGGAGGGATGGGAAAAGAGTCAGCAAGCCTCATAGAGGACATGAAGCCCTGTGGAGGGATGGGAAAAAGGTCAGCAAGCCTCATAGACAGAGGACATGAAGCCCCGGACATGGGAGGGGAAAAGAAAAGGGCAGCACTAAGCCTCACAGACAGAGGACATGAAGCCCTGTGGAGGGGTGGGGAAGGGGCAGACACTAAGCCACACAGAGGACATGAAGCCCCTTGGAGGGGTGGAGAAGGGCAGACACTTTTCTCACAGAAAGTGGGCATAAAACTGAGGGATAAAAAGACTCTCAGCCTTGTAAGAAAAAGTCAGAGTGACTGATGTTCACTGAATGACGGAAAACGAATGATCTGCATCAGCAGGCGGCTCTTCATTCGGCTCCACCCAGGTCGGAAGCTCCTTGTGTAAATGTACGAGTGTGGACTGTAAAGCACTTAGAGCTTGATTTCTAATCGAGGACAGGCGCTACATAATGACGATAACATATAATCTGAAAGAACACACTGATACCAGGTACTAAACTTATTCAAGAACACACAGAGGCCCACATCAGCCCACTCGACTGAAAGAACAGGCTCACTACACTGGGAAAAAAAAAAAGGAAGGAAGAGTGAGAGAGGATGAGAAGAATAAGAAGAAGACTACTTAGCTGTATTCCCGAGTTCGCTTGTCCCGGTCTCCGTTTTTTCCACGGCCGTTGATGCAGGAAATCTTTGGTCCTGTTGATGAAAACCATATTTTAGCGTCTGATCTTCGCAGTTAAGCAATGTTTTAGGTTCAAGCATGGTGAAGTAAAAATGAACGCACTTAACAATACGTGAAGTAACGTACATTTGATAGACAATAGCAAACGGACCCTTGAATATTTGACTAATGGTATCTTTACACGTTACAAACATCAGTCATCAACAAAGCACACAACAATTCCTATCCGGGCAATACTATTTTATGCATTATTCTGTATCATCTGCTGAGGTGTGCATTTGTCAAAAAAAATTCACGTTTTTCCCGGGCTTAGACCAAAGTCTGTTTCAAATAATAGAAGTCTTTACCTGTCCAAGTGGAGCAGTAGGCGAGTGCACCTCTTCATTCAGGCCCTCAAAATTGGATGCGCGTCATCGTCCACCCTTGCTGAACGCCACAGAAAAGAAGTGTAGACTGCCACTGCCGGCACTGCAACAGGACGAGACAATGTATCAGGAAATGAGATTGCTGGAATGAGCAGCGTGGGAATACCATCGAGAGAGGATAATACATAAAAAAAAACAAAAAATGGAAAATGGAAACAAGCACAAAAGACAGAGAAAGAGGGGACAAGACAGGAAAATGCGGAAACAGATGAGGAATTACGGTGGTACATCATACACAAACGGGCGGCAAGTCATGGTTTTGAAATCGGAAATGTAACTTAAATTATGAATATGGCTCGAAAACGTAAAGAGTCAAAAAACGGAATGCGGAAAGAAACTGAACAGCAAGTGTCTGGGTACATGGAATGGTTTTAGTCCGAAGGAGACCAACACGTCACACGAGACTGGAAACTGCCAACGGTTTCTGATTTAGAAGGTTGCACAGGAGAGATCGATCGATGCACTCTCATAGATTTCTTTGCTTATGTACAGAGTGTGACCGCACTGCCAGTCACTTGGGACTGTACATGTAAATCGTCAGAGGCAGAATATCGCTTGGGGCCACATTGCACTTGGAAACGTCTTTTCACAGTACTTGTTCACGAGAGCGATTTTTGCTCAAAGGTTAGATATACCTTTGTTCAATCTAGACATCTATGCAAAGGGAAACTGGAGCGAGAGAAAAAATGGAGAGAGAGAGAGAGAGACAGAGAGAGAGAGACAGAGAGAGAGAGAGAGAGAGAGAGAGAGAGAGAGGGAGGGTGTGAAGACTGAAAGACAGAGAGATGGACTTAAACGAATAGAGATTGTGAAAAGATATGCCCGTAAATCAGACATGTGTGTGTGTGTGTGTGTGTGTGTGTGTGAAGGATGGGGGCATCATAGTGGGCCGACGACAGAACGGGACAGCAACATTGCGGGTTGGTTATGGCGGCGCGCGAGCGCGAGAGAGAGAGAGAGAGAGAGAGAGAGAGAGAGAGAGAGAGAGAGAGAGATGAGAGAGTGCGAGAGAGAGAGAGAGAGAGCGAGAGAGTGGAGAGAGAGAGCGAGCGAGAGAGAGACAGCGAGCGAGAGAGGGCGACATAGCGGGGGGGTGACAGCACAAGGGGGGGGGGGGGGGGGGGGGGGGGGCAACATTACGGGTTGGTGACCTGGCATGATGGTGACTAAACGGGACGGTGGCAACCTTTCAAACTGTCCTAAACGGTCAGTTCTCTCCCCTTCCCATCAAAATTCATACCTTGGAGAGAGAGAGAGAGAGAGGGGGGGGGGGGGGGGGGGGGGGGGGTATGTGGTATCATTCCGTTAGTTTCGGTTTATCGAACGTTGGATTTCTAAATTAGCAAAACGTGTAGGGGAAAGAATGAATTTGAATGAAGTTGGGGTACGTGGGGATGAGGTGGTGGTTGGTGTGTATCGGATTGAGATTACCTTTCTAACCCCTCTTCTGGTCCGCTTGACATTTCATTCTGACACTTGGAGAGTTTCCGTGTGTGTGCGCGCGCGCTTTCTTCTTCTTCCAGATTAAAGTAAAACTTATAACAATCACTTAAAAATAATCAATGCTTACCATTTTCAGGCATCAAATGAGGGAAGAGAAAAAGGATATTCCGCAAGCCCGAGTTTATGGCTATATCCTGGTGCACCTCCGGAAAAAAAAAAAAAAACAAGACATTTCACCGAGACGGGAAAGTAATGCTTTCAGAATTCAAGCTTCTGTCCTTCAACAGATAAACTGTGTAGAACTTCTGTGACAGGGATACATACGGATATGGCCTTTGATAGAAATCAGGTTCGAATCAGTATACACGGTCAACTGACCAGGTCCACCACAAAATCAGGTTACATTCAATATTAGCGAAGGGCCATTAGATTCTGGACTAAACTGCTGGTACCAAACTATCAAGATAAACCGTTTGGCATTGGTAGCTGATGCTCAGTTTCAGTATCGAGGTTTCAGACATCTACATCTAAATTTGAAGGCGGAAAAAAAAAAAAATATCAGTCTGACACTTCCACCGATTAGATTTACAGCAGTGAAGAGAGCAAGAGTGGGGGTGGGTGGGGGGTGACGGAGGAGGTGCAGCGCCAAGGGGCATGGGGGAAACTGGAGAGGGGAGAGTGGGAAAAGGAAAGAAGTAGGCTACCTTTCTCATCTCTCTCTATCTCGCACGATTAAGCTAAGGTGCGGGGGAGGGGGTGCTGGCAGAATTAGTGTGTTTGGAAGGGTTGGCTGTGGAGACCGGGAAGTCGAGACGGTGGGGGAGGTTGAAATTTACCATAAATTTAAATCAAGAGAAAACGTAGAAAATGTGAGGTGAGGATGGGGGTGGAGGAAGGATGTGGGAACGAGCAAGAGTGAATTGAACGGATGGGCTGGGGGCGATAATGAGGAGGACCCTACCCCCCCCCCCCCCCCCCCCCCCACCCCCTTTACCTCTCTCCTGGTTCGTAGGATAACTAGGATTTTTAAGAAAAAGTTTATTCATGTTTGTGAATATACACCTAAAAAACAGAGATACAACTCCTCAATTTATTATCAAAATTTGAACATTCTTACTGCTGTATGGAGAGGTGTGTGCAGGAAAGGATAAAAAAGAGTGTGTGGGGGGGGGGGGGGGGGGGGGGGGGGGGAAGGGAAATTCTACGAGCCTGAGCTGACCAGAGGTTAGACTCAAACGCACAAGTCTTAAGCATTTGATCCGGTTTTCTTGGATTCCTGGAAGTCACATTCGCACATTAGTTACGGGTCACCTCTTTCTTTTCTTTCTTTCTTCTTTCCTCCCACAAAGGTTACTGGCCCCTTACCTTCGACACTAACTCGCATCCGAATATTTCTTTCCGTCATGTTCATCTTTTCTTCGAAAATCAGGCTGAAATTTGATCACAGACATTTTCTTTCGTAACCCCCCCCCCCCCCCCCCCCCCCCCCCCCCGCACCAACGCTTCTTTCCGTCTAACATCTTTTAACAGTTGGGACGCCAGAAACTTGTACATGACAAAGAGCGTGTTCAGTGGCATTAAACAAACAGCCTCAAATACTGTGTAGTAAATATAAGCCCCTTCTTTACGAGAAGGAGGGGTGTACAAAAGGATATGCCCCTGATTAGAAAACACGCTGAAATGTCTAATAAACGGACAAGTCGGAATTTTTCAACAACTTCGACTTTTATTTCACGAGGGGGGAAAGTTCTCTTTCAAAGAACAGTTATGTGAAAGTGGTTTGAAAAAGGGGGGTTGGGCTGGCTAAAACTTAGGTTAGAAAAAAAAAAAAAAAAAAAAAAAAAAAACAGGTGGATTATGTATTGTCTACCTCAAAAAAGCACAATTTTAAAAAAAAATCGTTCACTCACTCACCGTTCCAGTCCTCGCCAGCATGCCTTGCAAAATGTGCCCTCCAGTGACGTTGAACTGAACAGATTTTGTCGTGAGTTCAGAAAAGCAAACGCTGATTGGACGACTGAAAATCACACGACACGACAACCACCCAGAAGCACTTATTTCACGTGCGTCTCATGACCCTAACTTTAAAGCCTGCACTTGACCAGTCCACTGATTCTTCTGTCGTGTGTGTGTACGTGACGCGCACACACACACGTGCGCGACACATATGTGTGTGTGCTATGTGCGCGTGTGTGTAGTGATGTGTGTGTGTGTATGTATAGTAGGGTAGATACACACACCATATATCACACACACACAGTGCAGATGTCATATATACATACAGCATATATATATAGATAGATAGCGTGTAGATAGACACAGATAGTACACCCCAACATATATATTATATTATATATATATATATATATATGGACGCACAAAAATGCATATATATGAATGCCCCCCCCCCCCCCCACACACCACACACACACACACACACACACACACACACACACACACACACACACACACGCGCACGCACACGCGCGCACGCACGCAAGCACGCATACACGCACGCACGCACGCACACTCAGTTTCAGTTTCAGTTTCATCACGGAGGCGTCACCGCGTGCGGACTAGTCCATACACGCTACACCACATCCGCTAAGTTTTGAGACCACACTACGCATGATTTTAAGCTGATGGATAAATGAATTAACAATAAAGATGGGACAATTGAAGAAGAGGGGTCTCGTGGCTACGACTTAGTAGATGTCTGACCTACGCAATAGCCCAATGCGCTGGTCAGACCTTGAGTGTTCTACCTAACATTGGTTATCTTTTTCACACACACACACACACACACACACACACACACACACACACACACAGTTTAAACACACTGATACTCTTGCAGAAAACACACACACACACACACACACACACACACACACACACGCACGCACACACACACACGCACATACACACACACACACGCACACACGCGCGTTCGCGTACACACAACCACACACAACACACACACACACACACCACACACACACACACACACACACACACACACACAGTACACACGCGCACACGCATATGGACACCACACATGCGCACGCACATAAACACACACACAACACACACACGAGCACGCGCGCAAACATACA
>JADBJO010011940.1:15380-52880 GCA_016801955.1 Conus betulinus
TCGTTGTGACCAAGGTGTCATGTGACCAAGTGTCGTTGTGACCAAGGTGTCGTTGTGACCAAGTGTCGTTGTGACCAAGCGGCGTTGTGACCAAAGGTGTCGTTGTGACCAAGCGGGCGTTGTGACCAAGTGTCGTTGTGACCACATGTCGTGACCAAATGACGAAATCAAAAGGACAAGATCACAGCGACATTTGGTCACAACGGCACGTAGTCACAACGGCACTTGGTCACAACGACACTTGGTCACAACAACACGTGGTCACAAACGACATGTGGTCACATCGGCATGTAGCCAGCCTCACCAGAATGCTCAAGCTCAACGCAGCGCTCGAATATATACAGAACGAGCCTGACAGCAAAAAAGACAACGCAGCGCTGCAGGCAAAATGAGCCTCGCGAGACAGCTTTTGTGCTATGTGTCGTCGCTTCTGCGTTTGTCTAGCTCGCCGTACGTTCAAGGTATCCAAACATATTTGATATCGATGAAAAACCTCAGAAACCTAAGGAATAAAATGCAATAAGTCATATTTGACAATTCTGTGGCTGTGTAAAGTTACTGGTGATTTAAGTCCGACGATGAACCCACTTTTAACGAGTTTACGTCATATTTTCCTTTCTTTCGATAAAAAAAAAAATACTGAACAGCATGACATATTTTTGTAATGAATGAAAAGCTCTTTTATGCATAGAAATTTCATTATCCAAGATGCCGTCCGAGCGGAGAACTTTGCGTTAAAAAGGTGATAGAAAAAACACAACTTGCTTTATCGTCACATGGCTGTCGCCATGTGCTTCCTAACACGATCTTCGATAAAATCCTTGTTATTCCGTTGGAATGGTCCATCGGATGATAATTTTTATATATATATATTTTCGGTTGCTTCTATCACAGAAATGGAGTAATTAAAAAGATTTCGATAGGTAAGTCCGAATTTCATAAAACGACAATTTAAATCAAAACTCCGACAATGAACAAAGAAGGCGACTCGCTCAAGGGACCAGCCCCGTCAGTCATTTCGTATAGTCGCAAGCTTGTACAGAAAAGATCATAGGGACATTAAAATCATTTGGATTTGCTAAAGATACATGTCGCTGGATCACGACCTTTCGTAAGGGGATTAAATCCACCGTAATAGTAAACAGTCAGAGCTCTCAACACGGTTTGAAATACAAAGAGGATGTCGACAAGGTGACCCCATATCTCCCTATTTATTTATATTATCTGCAGAAATATCAGCTGTTATGATCAGGGAAAATAAAAACATTAAGGGAATTCATATTAACCAAAGTGAACACAAGCTGTCTCAGTTTGCGGATGATACACAGTTGACAAATGAAGGGGACAGAATATCATTTGAACATTCAATAGAGACCTTAAACAAATTTGCAAAAGTATCTGGTTGTATATGAATATCGAAAAAAAAACAAAGGCAGTCTGGGCTGGGAAGCAAAGTCTTTTCAAAGACTAGATATATGCCCCACCTAAAAATAGACTGGAATCCAAAACAGTTTAAGATCCTTGTAATATGGTTTACCCCAGAACTATCACATTGCGTGGAACTGAATTACAATGACAAATTTCTCGAAAAAAAATCATTATTCAACGCCTGGAGTAAGAGAGTTATTACACCTGTTGGCAGAGTAGCCGTTTTTAAAATCATTGATTCTCTCAAAATTGATATATCTTTGGATCTTGCTAGCTAACCCACCAAACAGCTTAATGGATAAGCTCAAAAAGCGATGCTTTCAATTCGTATGGAGTAAAAAACATGATAGGGTAGCCCGAAAAAACAACAGTAAAAAATGTAAGAAACGGAGGATTAGGAATACCTTCACTTAAGCACATGACAATGGCACTAAAAACTTACATGGATCAGAAAACTTAAAGTTAGCAATCATAAATGGCAATCTGTGATACAAAAAACGTATCCTTTGGTAAAAGATCTCGAGAAAATATGGCTATGCTTTACCAGTTAACCAAAAAGAGATTAATGCCTTTTCGAAGGACACTTTCCAAGCATATGAAATTTTTGGTAATAAGGTAAGTATTGAGGATCCCAGCGAATTCTTGGGCTGAAAACATTTTTTACAATAAAAACATTCAACTAGACGGGAAAACTATATGTTTCAAGGAATGGGTAGACAAAGGTGTATATCATATTGCAGATTTGATAGACCAAAACAGGGTCATTCATGAGATATGAAGAATTCAAGCACAAGCATGCTGTGTTCAAACAAACTTCATGCTATATCTAGGTTGTGTACAATCTGTCAGAAAATATATTCGAACGAAGAATATCAGATTGACTGGCAATATACCTAAGAACACTAAAAAAAAAAAAAAAAAAAAAAAAAAAAAGCTCTCAGTATCATATGGAGTGTAAAGGAAGAAGCTCGACTTTATTATGATATCTTAAATGAAGATAACGCACAACCAAAGGTGCTGTGCGCGAAATGGAACAATGAAATAGGTAAAGAATTGAACTGAAAAAAATATATTTCTTCGCACACACAAAATAAAAGAAATTAAACTGAAATGGTTTCAAATGAGATTAATTCACAGGATCCTGGCTACAAATATTGTTCTTGAAAAAAATGAATATCGCTGAAAATAACAAATGCACGTTTTGTAAGTGTGAAAAGGAAACCATAGATCATTTATTCTTCACATGCGACGTGACAAACACGCTTTTGGAGTGATCTTTACAATTCCTAAAACAAAGACAGTTGTTCTTTACAATTTCTTAAAAGACAATTGCTCTTGTATACCTGATATTATATTATCAAAGGATTTTCTCCTGTTTGGCACTGACTCTCGGTTAAAAAACTGACATCATATTCGATTACATTATCTTGTCTGCAAAGTTCTTTGTACACAAATCCAGAGCTGAAAAGGTGTTTCCTCTGTTTTCCTGTCTTCAGGAAATATTTTACAAATCAAATATCAAGTAGAAAAATGCATTGCGAAAAAACGAATATGAACTATGTTGATTTTGATAACAAATGGCATAGTTATAAGCTTTTATTTGAAAACTGAGGTATGTGTGTGTGCGTGCTCGCATGATCACGTTTTTATGTGTGTAGTCTTGCCTAGGATTTTTCTCATGTTGGGTAAACTTGAAGAGCGATCATTATACATAATTTCGAGCAAGAGCGTGGCAGCTAAAATTCAACCGTCGTTTCTTTGGATAAGTAATTTATTTGTACTGTTGACGTTGATTCCTATGCTTCTGTATAGAAAAATTTAGGGAATCTAGGGTTCTCTCTCTCTCTCTCTCCTCTCTCTCTCTCTCTCTCTCTCTCTCTCTCTCTCTCTCTCTCTCTGATTATGAATTCTGAAAAAAGGACAACACTTCAAAACAGTGAGAAGGTAAATGTGTGACACTGACAGTGTAGACAAACACATATTGTGCTTGGTTTGTACTATGTATATGTTAGATGGGATTTGTTGTTCATTTTTGTAAAATTAATGCTGCTTTGTAAATTGTTCATGTAACATAAGATCTACTGACCTTTTTGCTGTTTGTAGTACTGCTTTCTGTACACATTTGCCGTTTGTACATTTCTTTACAAGTAAATAAAAGTGTTTCCCTTTGGGGAAAAAAAAAAGAAAAAAATCATAGGCATGCGATATACGAAATGAGAGCTTATGGACTTTACTTTCAATGTGCATTCATGGATTCTTTGGATTCTCTCATACTCTTTGGACATCAAGAATTATTTACGGTTTGTTCGTCGGACAATTCAAAAAGGCGCCAAGATTAATTTGGTCGAAATACCAGTTTTAGGGAAAATATGGGCTTCTCAGTCCAACACGATTGTAATGATTAGAATACATTAATTTTTGTGACTTCAGCGACGTATACACAACTATGCAGGTTCTGAGGTATTCATGATTTAAAGAATTCACACAATAAAAATGAGATTCAACCAAGGGAGGTAAGGGGGAAGATAACTCATGCACAAAATATCTCGCTCACGATGGGTGACCAAGAAATATAGACTGTTAGCACCCGGCTACAATACTATTGCCTGTGTTGAGCTGCGGACTTCCCAATGCCACCTACATTACATATTTAAATACACGTTTTTCCGCTTCTTGAGAGAGACGGACGGACTGAGACAGACAGACAGAAAGAGAGAGAGAGAGAGAGAGAGAGAGAGAGAGAGAGAGAGAGTGGGTGGGAGGTATAGTTTTTTCCCTATCCCCACCTCTATCCACTCGCCTACCATTTACCACAGAACTGTACTATAAAGGAGAAAACTTTTATCCACATTTTCTCTGTCACTTTCAGGATCACTTTCCATGAAAATCTTGCAAACAAAACAAAAAAAAACTCCTCGTCTGGTTCCCTCAACATAAAACGCAACTTGCATGACAATGTTATCAGCACTGACAGTATTGTGAAATACTCAAACGAAATTTCAGTTTTGAAATGTGACTACTCTTCTTTTGAGATAAATAAGTCTTTTCCTTTGTTTACTGTCCCCTCCCCCCAAACCCCCCCCCCCCCCCCCCCCCCCCCCCCCCCCCCCCCCCCCCCCCCCCCCCTCCCCCTCCCTGTCTGTCCCTGAACACCACGAGGTAGCTCACTCCCACTCCCACCACCCTAACCCTCGTCCCTTCAGATCAGCCTATGCTGTTTCCCTGCCAGCTAAAAAAGTATCTCCCCGACTGTTTTGCCTGCAGGGATGTTCACCACACCACCACCACCACCACCCCCCCCCCTCCCCTCCTTTCTTCCTCCCCATGTTGACGTTTTTCCTCCTCTCCCCTCCCACCCAACAAAGTCCCTTTCGCAGAACGGAAACATTACTCATAAACCAATCTAATTTCCACATCGAATGACTGGAAACGACAAACATGGAATATAATTTGTGTGCACATACTTACATGAGCGGGTTTTCAAACGGGATTACTTGGTTGGATGTCCCTATAAATTTCATCGTGATTAATCTTCGATACATGCTACCGTGAAGTCCGTCACTCGCCTTGAGTATGCACCAAACAACAGAACAGTTGTTTCTTGTGTCACACTAATTCATTTAAAAACATGAATTGCTCGAAAAAAAAAAGGGGAGGGTGCGGGAGAATTGTCAGTCAAGAAACGTTTTATATATTTGAGAAATTAACCAAATGCAAATGTTTGGCTCTGCAGAAATGGGAAAACACCATCAATAAACATACATCTTACACAAAAACCAAGTTCGCCTTACGCGAAGCGATGGGCCATAGACAGCTTAGTTGGCAAAGGTTAAGAATGCCCACTCCCACGTACATTATCACACTCCAGACCGACGATCTACCCGTACTATTTTGGTCCCGTGACCTGTACGAGCGATACCGACAGAAAATTACTATAAGTAGGCTGACACCCAGCGACGCACACAAAAAAATACACAGCAACGTGTGTTTCTGTGTATTCACGCCGTTGGGTTCTCCCTCTATTTCGTTTTTTGGGGATTCAGTGTATCATCACTTATCGTTGGAACAACAATCCAACCAAATTGTTAACGTTTACAGCTACATGGACGCAGAGAATTCAGTTTTCATAACGACAGAAATAACGATTTTGATTTTTTTTTAGTCAATTTGCGCAATTCATCTCGTGATCACAGGTGGTGAAATCCGGTGTGAACCTGCATGCCAAGCAGGTGCCGTACACTTCATGCCCAAAATATTTCAGTTAGTTTTTTTGTGTGTGTGTACTACACAATAAAACCATGTTGATGGAAAAAAATTACGATTAAATTCAGATCCATGTGTGTTTGTTTTCGCAAACAGAGTAACAGATAAAAAAATTGCAATTTTGTTTTTTTTTTATGTAAAACACATCATAGCTCTATTAAATATGACTTTGAAAACAAAGTAGTTTGAATACGTGGTGTAGCAGAAATAATAACCCACAAATGAAAAAATTGCTGAAAGAGAGTAAAGATGTACCATACTCTAAAATTCTGAGGTATTCTCACCACAAATAACTTAAAAACGGAATCCAGCAGCACTCCAGAGCAGCCAACGATAGGCAGAGAGGAAGAAAAAAAAAAGAAAAGTATGGTAAAGAAATAAGTTGCTGAAAAAACGACAATCATTAAGTCAACAGTATAAATGTTGGGGAGAATCTATGCCTGAGGATCCAATTCAGGATGCAAGGGAGATCAATAGGTGTCAACAGTCAAAGTGGTCAGTGTTACTGTTTACTAACCCAAGCGTTGTCAGTCATGTAACTGCTGACTGCAGCTAAGAATAGCACAGAACAGCCTTAACCTGGATTTCCTCAGACATGCAATCTCCCATTGACTGACCAAGCAATAACTTGTTGAACAATGTAGTAGTGGGGGGGGGAAAACAAGTGTACGCTAACGGTGGGGTGGGGGAGAGACAGGGGACGAAGGAAAGAGGGAATGAAAAACTCAGGGGAAATAATTATCATGAGCATGAAATCCTTCACTGGCAGCAATGGGAACATCGTAACCCATCTTGAAGACAGAACCGTTCATACCGCCTGCTCCGTGGCCTTTCGTCCGCTGAACCGTCAGTTTAGTACACTGTGGAACCACAACCGGGACGGCACTCCCCCTTCACCCCTCTCTACGGAGAATTCAGACTAACACTCCCCACCCCCTACCCCGGGAGGCACACTCTCCCCTTCACCCCTCTCTACTGGGGAATCCAGACTGGCACACACCACCCCTTCCCCCTCCTCTTTCCCCCCTCCCCCTCCCCTTGAGTCAACTGAAGGAAGTTTTTGTTTGGTTTTGGGTTTTCTTCCCAAAGAAGGCATAAGTAGGCTTAAAGAAAAAGATTTTTTAAAACATACATAAGTCAGTACAGTCGTTTTGCGCCATCCTGAACGGCATTTTGTTGAGACTTGTTAAGGGTATCATCAGGGTTGAGATGGCGCCATTTTGCTTGTTTTAGACGAAAAATATGGGCGTCGTGGTATGGTGTGGCACCACCTTTCCCACCAGCTTTATAAGAATATGAAGCTTGAGACCCTTTCTACCTCCCCACTCCTCCAAACTTTTATATTAAAAAAAAAAAATTGACAAATGGAGGCCTCCCCCGCCTCCCCCCCCCCCCCCCCCCCCCAACTACATCCCCCTCCCCCCTTCTCCCCGCTTTGATTAGAATTTGGGAGATGATGGTGGAAACCCACCCCACCCCCACCCCGGTCTCTGAGTTCTACAAGAATTTGGAAATCGAGAATCATCATTGCCCTCCCCCATTCCTTCCCTTCCCCGCTTTTGAAAAAAAAAAAATATATAAAGATGAGAGTTATCCCCTCCCTTCCCCTTTCACCCCCCCCCCCCTTTTTTTTTTTTTTTTTTAAATTTTCAGGATGTAGGAAGATAAGAGTCTTCACCACCCCCTCCTCCCCCTTCCTTCCTTCTGCCCCTTTTCATGCAAAAGACAGAACCTCTCCCCCCCCCCCCCCCCCACCTTCCCGCCCACTCTTTCTGTGAAAAGAAGTCGGAAAATGAGAGTCATCGCCGCTATCCCCCATCCCACACTCCCCTCCCCTGCCACCTAGATTACAAAAAAGGTTTAGAACAGGAGTCTCCCACCCCCACCCCCACCCCCCCCCACCCCAACCCCATTACCCCCTCCCCTCTGCCATCTTTATTACAAAAGGTTTAGAACAGGAGTCTCCCCCACCGCATCCCACACTTGAACAATAAACTAGATGGTGAATGCCCTCACCACCGCCACCACCATTCCTTCCCCATTCTTATAGCATACAATTTAGATCTCACACA
The DNA here is from genome assembly GCA_016801955.1 of Conus betulinus. Lineage (NCBI taxonomy): Eukaryota > Metazoa > Mollusca > Gastropoda > Neogastropoda > Conidae > Conus > Conus betulinus. The sequence continues at coordinate 23,144 of JADBJO010011940.1, forward strand.
CATACATACACGCGCGCGCGTGCCTGCAAGCAAGCAGGCACTCATGCGCACGCACGCACACGCACACACAGACACACACATACGTGTTTGAGCGTGTGTGTGCGCGCGCACGTGCGTGCGTCTTTATGTACGCTGTGTGGTTGCGTGCCTGTGTGCCTTTGGGGCGGCGCCTGTAATTCAAACTAAAACATCAACTGGTTTTGGAAAAGGATCTGAAAACAGTTGTGTTGAGAGCCTTGAGCAAAAGAGCCTGAAACAGACTGCCATCTTTCAAACCACATGCTCAATTACAAATGGACACACTGACCAGACAGCGATGTGATGCATATAGAACACACAATGCCAAACAGATAATTGAATTTTTAAACAAGTAAGTCTTTTCTAGAGGTGCCTAATAAAGGAAAAGGTCAGTTAAATTGACAAAGAACGAAGAAATAGATTATTGGAGAAAAGGGAAAGTTGTCGGACGGTTAACCTTTACATTGCTGTTGTTCAGTTAAACTCAAGATTAAGAAATACAATATAACAAGAAAAAAAATATATAAACACCTGAGAAAACTGATACGTTATAGATTGTACAGGCTGTACTGGTGTAGACTTGCATATGGATAATGATAGATTACCTAAACAATCTTATTTAATGAGGATGTCAACGGATAGTAATGGTAAAAGGTGCTGGGTAACTGAAGTAAGAGAAATGCTTTCAAATGCAGGTTTCTACCACGTTTGGTTGAACCAAGGTGTTGTGAATATATAAGGTGTTTTTAAGTTATTTAAAAACAACGTTTGATAGACATGTTCTTTCAAGAGCTGTCCACTGCCATCAGGGATAAGGAAAGATACAGCTTGGTTAAAACAATCTCACTCTCTGTAGCTGTTCAAACGAAATCGATATTTTTTTGCTTCCATGTGGCTGTGATTAAAATTAGATGTGGGGTGTCGTCAGTTAATAAAACTATGAACAGATACGGTTTAGATCAAACGCAATCATATTGTCCTAAGTGTAAAATACAGTTTCCAGGATGATCAGCACTCTTTGTATAACTGTCCTTTGTATTCAGAGGTGTGAAGAAGGTATTTTGCTAGTGGAATCAATGTTCCACTGGAGAAACTATTGGATGGTGAATGTAAAACGTTTTCTGTTTTAGTTTCCAAGTATGTTTTTTTTTTTTTCCGCCATCAGACAAAGGCAGCGATGTTTGGAAGGCTAAATTATTAACTTTCAATGCAATAGCAATAAAACACTTTGATTATTAGGATAATTTGTCCTTTGAAACCAGTTTAGTATCTATCCTGTGTAAACAAGTTATTGCTGTGAAGTTGCATTGTACTCCTTAGATTTTTTTCTTTTCTTCGTTTTATTATATATTATTGTTGTTATTAAAAGAAATCTTAATCGATTTTCGGGAAGAACCCGGAACCTGTGCCAGACATAATAAATGGTGAAGTTGTTGAACGAGTGAATGATGAATTGTCGATGATAAATTAGTTTTTGATAACAATGTTACTAAATCCATAAACATTGCCAGTCAAGAATATTCTGTTTGCAAAAGCTACGAAACATTGGTGTTAACCCTGTAATCTTACAAACTTACTACAGATGTTGTGTGTGAGTCATTGTTCACTGCTTCATTTATGTGCTGGTATGGAAGTTTGGGTGTGAAGAACAAGCGAGTTTTGAATGATGTGGTGAATGTGTGTAGCAAAGCGTCTGGAAGGAAGCATTGCAATTTCAGAATTGTATGACAGACGAGCGCAGAGGAAAGCAAGACAGATTGCCAGTGATGATAGCCATGTCTTTTGCAAAATATTACGAAATTTTACCATCTGGACGTCGTTTTAGGACCTTTAGAGTCAAATCTAGGGCACAAAAAAACTTTTATACCCAGGTCGATCCATCTTTTAAATTCATGATGTCTTTTGTACCACTTTTCATGCTTAGCGGTGAGAGAGAGAGAGAGAGAGAGAGGGGGGGGGGGGGGGGAGGAGGAGGAGTAGAGTGTGTGTGTGTGCGCTTGTGTGAATATATGTGTATTTGCATGTAATATGTGCTTGTGTGTATATATATATATGTGCTTGTGGGGTGTAAGCCCATGAGTGTGCTTGTGTGTGTGTGTGTGTGTGTGTGTGTGTGTGTGTGTGTGTGTGTGTGTGTGTGTGTGTGTGTGTATGGGGTTTTTTTCAAATGATTAGTGTGTGTGTGTGTGTGTGTGTGGTGTGTGTGTGGTGTGTGTGTGTGTGTGTGTGTGTGAAACAGTTTTAAGCAGAATGCTTGTAATTGATTATTTCTTGCAGTCATTGCAACACCAAGCTGCTCTGTAAGTTGCTGGAATGGTGCTCGGTTACTTATCCTTGGGATTTTATTAGTTTCATGTAATTCAGTCCCTTGTAATTTCATTCCAACAAATTGACCCTCAGAACTTGTGTCCAGAGGTTATCTTTTTAAAATTTTCTACTTTTCACAAGAAAATAAAGATTGTTTGGGCTGTTTCATGATTTTTCTTGCTTCTTAGATGGTACCTATGTTTATTTTTGAAAACTCAACAAACATACTATGGTATTACACAACAGCCTTTTTCTGGGACAGCATTCTGCTTTAAATTGAAAGGCAGAGCAACAATGTCATTTATTGAATAACAAACTTCCTATAGATACGTACAATATGTAGTCGAATTTGCAGATATGTATATTCGAATTTGCAGATACATTCTCCAGATACGTATACTCGAATTTGCAGATACGTACATATGTGTACTCGAATATGTATATTCGAATTTGCAGATACATTTCCACATACGTATACTCGAATTTGCAGATACGTACATATGTGTACTCGAATTTGGAGATATGTACATTTATGCACTCGAATTTGTTTTACTTTACAGAATACTAAATTTCAGTTAATTATTGGGTGTGAGATTTCTTTAGAATTACATAACCTAACAAATGATCTGTATACTAGACAATCACATTTATTTTGTTTCATTTTATTTGTTAACAATGTAGATGTCCCCAAAAGCTGTTCGTGATCTGAAAACTGTTATTGTTTTGCGTATGTGTGTCATGATGGTGAGTGATCTAAATCAGTGGGGTCTAGCAAGACGGTTGTGTAATTGAGATACGTTCTTCTAATATTTGTCCAGACGGTTCCAGAAGTTGATAGATGGTGCCAGAACCACCGAGTTTTTAGAGACTGTAGCACCACTCTGAGTGAAAAGTAATTCTCTTTGACAAAAGCGATTTTTTCTGGAGTCTCATGCTAATGCTTCCGAGGTGTACCGCCGAGTAACAGCTTAAATGTTGAACTCTCTGTATATGGTAGTAACTGTAAAAATGTTGAAATACTTCCATCACGTTTCCCTCTCAGTCTCCGCTGTTCTAAAACTTGGTAACTCTAATAATCTCAGTCTCACAGGGTAAGACTTCTCTTTCAGTGAACTTGGAAGTTTTGGTTTCTCGCCTCTAAACGTCTTCATTGTCACTGCATAGCGCTTCATGAAACGTCTGCCAGGCAGTGGCCATTTACCAGTAATGGTCGGACGAGGCTTTTTTTTTTTTATACAGCTGAATGAACTGTGTGTCAGTCAGAAAATCAACCGATCGCCTTATAAGCCCAACCATACTGTCTGCTTTAGTTATCGACTGTGGCAAGGTGCTGTTTAAAACTCAGATTGTCGTCAGAGAGCACTCCCAGGTCCTTTACGCTTACCGTCTCTTTCAGTGTCGCCTTGTGCTGTTGCCCTCTTCATTTGTGCCTGTAGTATGCTGCCTCTGACTTATCTCTTCTTCCCCCCCCCCCCCCCCCCCCCCATTTTAGTACGTTGCATCTCTGAGGATGGAACTTGAGCAGCCACGTGTCAGCCCAGTGCTGAAGTAGGTCAAGGTCATCCTGAAGATTTTTTTTTTGGGGGGGGGGGGGGGGGGGGGGGGGGGGGGATCCCATCTCTGTGTCACTTCCGTTAAACACTTTGGTGTCGTCCGCAAACATTTTCACATTGCTCTTCACTGCTTGCATGCATGTCATGAGCTTCTCTGGTTTCTAGTCATCGAGTTTTGACCTGAATTCTTCGTGCCTTTTCATCAGGCTGATCATTGTTGGCTTCCATTCTATACTGCGCTGAAGTGTGACTGGTGTCTTCTGAAGCAGCTGCAGAAGCTTCCATTTCCGAAATCAAATTCATCTTTGTGGTTTAGATTACAACATAATGGAGGATGTTGAGTGTGTATGTTGTATTCATAACGGATTCTTCATTGAAAACAATTTATCATACGCTTGTCTACATCAAGTGCATGAGTTTGAAACGATTAAAGCATGATTTATTCTCTGTGTCACTACTGTGATTAAAAAGAAAAAGTCACACACACTTTTTTGTTTTATGCATAATTGCATGTTTCTTATCTTTTGACCAGTTACTGTTTCTGTTGAATTACTTGTATATACTCTACATAGATGGGTGCAGTGTCGGCTCTGAGAGTGAAAGTGCACTTTTTGTAAAATATCTGAGCCATTCTCAAAAGATGAAGCTGGAAATTGGGACATTGGGGATAAATTTTCAAAATAAGACTTCATTTCTCATTTTCGTATGACAGCAAACAGTAGTTATCTTCTTTAAGAAACTACATGTCAAAAGATAGTACATCTTCTTTATCTGAGAAATTTCATCATCTATTTCACAAGTGACAAAAGGTTGCGTGTGACAGTAGACGAAAAACAACACATATGTAATAGCTACACTCTGTATTCTGTTGAGATTCAATTGGATCCCGGTAAAACATGTTTGGAAAATAATCATAAGATGATATGTTTGGTTCTTTAATTTGGTGTTTTAAACCTGTCTGTTTCGTCCACTGTCACGCGCAAAATCACATGTCAGATGTTATACTTTTTTTTTTCTTGTGAAGTTAATATGCAACAGAACAAATATTCATACGCCATTATCTTTATTTCAGAGGTATCTAGTTTCATTGTAAAGAATCTGCATTCATCTTAATAAACACTGTTTCCTTTTGTGACATTAATGGATGTTGGTTTGATAGAAAAGTAACGGACACAATCTAATCACAAACACATGCAAGAGAAGCAATACAATTTCCCACACTGTACTAATTCTCACACAAATCAACACAGGAAAAGATATGTTTCCTCCGTAAACATGAAAATTAAGCAAAACATTTACTGCTTTCTTTTTTTTTGCTCCTGATTAGATACATGGAATCATGTTGCGTGTGACACAGAAAATGGACCAAAAAATGATAATCTGAAGATTGTTGCTATGCAGAAAGAGTCTGACATTTACAGGATTATAAAAAAATCTGTAATGGTTTTTATCAATAACATTATTATTATTTAATTGATACCAGATTTGGAACTACATGTTATTCTAAAAGATCATTATATAGCTTGTATACTTGGTGAATAATGTTCTATGTCCCAGTATTGAGAATCGACACATTTTTGGTTAACATCAATGAAATAAAATTAATTTAAAAAAAAAAAAAAAAAAAAAAAAAAAAAAAGCCTCTGCCATGATTCCGAGACTGTTTTTGTGTATTATTACAGTGCGGGTAATGCGTTATGTTATATGCGTCTCTTGTTGTAAGTTATTTGATTGCACAGTGATACAGGTTTGAATTTAAAGTAAGCACACGCGCACACGCACGCGGGAAGCGCGCGCCTGTGTGTGTGTGTATGGTGTGTGTGTGTGTGTGTGTGTGTGTGTGTGTGTGTGTGTGTGTGTGTGTGTGTGTGTCGTGCGAGCGCAACACGTGTGTGTGTGTGTGTGGTGTTGTGTGTGTTGTGGTGTGTGTGTGTGTGTGTGTGGTGTGTGTGTTCGCGCGCGCGCGCGCGCACACGCACGCACGCTTGCGTATGTACATGCAAACTCTCTTCTGTTTTCTGTTTGTCCATCTGGTTGTGTGTCTTTGTTGTGTGTGAGCTCGCGCGCGTGTGTTTTGTGTGTTGTGTGTGGTGTGTGTGTTTGAGGGGGGGGGGGGGGGGGGGGGGTCGGCGCGCTTAAGTAAATGCATACGTGTGTGTGTGTGTGTGTGTGTGTGTGTGTGGGTGTGTGTGTGTGTGTGTGTGTGGTGTACGATTTCGTGGAAGTTCATTTTATGACAAAAATATTGCAGTTTTCAGCGAGCCCCACGGCTACAACAATTAATCAATAATCAAAGACAGTTTTATGAAGTTTTATACTGTAAGATTTAGGTCACCGTTCGGAATGCGGTTCTATTAGATTTGAGTTGCGTGTAGAGTCTGATTTGGGTGAGTGTAAAAGGATAGGATCATGCACCAGGATTTTTGAAATTAGTTTTTTATTTATCTGAAGAGCTTAGCAAAGCAAAAAACAAAACAAAACAAAACAAAAACAAACAAAAACAAACTAAGAATGGGCTGCTTTCTCTTTTTCCGTTGCTATTATAACCTAGGAGGTTCCAGCAACGTACTGTATACCGGAATGAGAGAGACTTCCGGTGGGTTCTGGCAAAACGACTCTTTAGTGTGCGCGACTTACAAAACCGACATGGCCGCGCCGCAAAGTTATCACTGAAGGTCAGTAGTGTATTTAACGGGTCATGTTTATTGATTAAAATCAAGTATGACCTGTTTGCAGTTCAAAAGTTCAAACCATGATAGACCTACATCGATGTATTTTTTATTGAAGTAGCTATATTTTGTAATCTGGTCATGATATTTGGTGTGTGATTCGAAAGTGGCTGACCTCTCGGAGCAATCAGTCACTGACACTTGACTCGGCAGCATGCGTTCCGATTCATATCGTCTGCTTTCATTTTTCCATGTCGGGCTTTTCATACGCATTACACACACACACACACACACACACACACACACACACACATGCACTCATTCTCTCCCTTAGTTTCTCACTCTCTTGCTCATCTTTATCCTGGGGGGGGAAAAAAATTCTCTTCATCTTCTTTTCTAAAATACTGGTTCACTCAAAAACGAGTAGGTCACCAGCGCGCATGTTAAAAAGTAAAATAAAATGAAAATAACATAAAATAAAATATAAAGTGCGACTCAGCCTGTTCGCCTCTGGAGCAAAATTTGGCAACAAGGAGTCGCACATGATATTCAAAAAGTTAAAAGCAATGGCCAGATTCAGGCCCAGGTAACCAAAAATATCGGGGCAGGTTAAAATACAAAAAAAAAGTCAATATGCAGATCTCAAGGCTGTCGTGTATCAATTTGATTCTTGAATGAGACTGCATTTGTGGCAATCTTGATAGCACCCGGCAGTGAGTTCCACAGCCGTTACAGAACTAGGATAAACAGAATGTAATGGCTGTCAATGTTTGATGTAGGTATGGCATAAGATTGACCGCCACTCCTGGTGCTACTTTTATTCAATACTAGTTGTTCCATTGGTATATCAAGTAGTTTTAGCTCTCTGCCTTTGAAGAAGATATTAAAGTTTGATAAAAGCTCTTTCTCTCTTCTACAGGTTTCCATTCTAATTTCCTCATGTTCTTCCTAGTATTTCCCCTTCTCTCTGATATGGTTCCCAGTTACAAACCGTGCTGCTCTCTTCTGAATCTTTTCAAGGTTATCAATGTCCTTTCGATGACTGAGCAACCATATGCAGTACTGGTCTAACCAGTGTTTTTGTAACAGTCATCTTATGATCTTTAAACTTTTTGGGGCAGAGGGTTGATATTCCTGTATAAGAATGCTAAGATGTGTATTTGCTTTCTTACATACTAAATTGTAATGTTCTTTCCATTTGAGACGACTGTCTATAATCACACCTCTCTCTCTCTCTCTCTCTATTTACCCGTCCCCCTTTACTTAACTGCCTACCCTTGGGAATAAAGATTCTCTCTCTCTCTCTCTCTCTCTCCCTCCCTCCCTCCTCTCTCTCTCGCTACCTCCCCCCCTCCCCTCCCTCCCTTCCCCCCCTCTCTCTCCTCTCAGACTCTGTGTGTGGTGTGTGTGTGTGTGTGTGTGTGTGTGTGTGTGTGTTTCTTTAGATTAATTTATGCATCAGTGATGAAGGGGAAACAACACATACACATTTTTACGTATGTTTGAACTAATTGAAGGTATACTATAAAAGAGTTTTGTAAGTTTTAGTTGTTAATCCTGCTTAGTTAGGTGCCAGTCACACTACAGTCTATCACCTGGGCAAAGGCTGGATGAAAAAAAAAAGCATGTATTTGCTTATCTGTCCCTCCCTTGGCAGTAAATACTCAATTAGCCAGTCCTTCTCTCTCTCTCTCTCTCTCTCTCTCTCTCTCTCTCTCTCTCATAAATAAAGAGTTATCTTCAGAAATAATTTGTCTTGTCCAGTCTTGGTCTTATACACACATACAGTGCAACACACATACTTACACAAACACACATGTACTCATGCAAGTATGATAGTAATGCCAAAGCTGATGCCAGGCACTGTGGTCATTACCAGTGTAGCCTGTGGGTTTCTTGCTTATGGTTACATTCAGAGAATGTGTCATAACTAATACGTGTATACCACCTTTCGAAATGAACATGAGACATTTGATTTGAGATGATACGTTAACTGAAAACTGCAGCTAAATGGACGCATGAGCAGTTGTGACCAGTAGCCTTAATATATACCAGTTTAAATAGAGCAAGCAACTGACAAGACAAGATGAGACCCCTCCTGCTCATTGACAATCTGGTGGTTGATTGCACTGACCCATATGATTAGAAGAAACAGCTCCGGCTGCACACCGGCCATTCATATGTTACACATTCATACCTTTTAAAGAGTGAAGAAGCTCCATGGTGCATTCCATGTCATGTGCCACTCACAATGAAACATATTCTTTTAGAGTGTGTTGGGACTTGCATGATGTGAGACAAACATTTCACAGCAGATTCCATGAAAACCTTGTTCAGAGTTTTTTTGTTCTCCTGACGCGATCTTTGACTGAGTTCTTGAAGATATCAACATTTTCTTATCGGATCTAACTTCATTCTAAGATTTTACAGTGGAATGATTTTTAACAAAATTTCGGATGGGGTTTTTTTAGATGTATTTTAAAGAATTGTGTGAATGAATAATTGTGGGTTGATTTTAACATGGTGACAGCCCTGATATGGCCCTTTGTGGTCGGCTGGGCTATAAGCGAAACATTATGAAAGTTACATTACTATGTGAATAGACATAATTGGCTAAAAAGTAGAAAATGTGGTCTATGTTACGTTTCATAGTACATTCTGGCTCAAGCAGGCTCATGACATTGATACAGACACCTACAGTGTTGATAATGAATTTTTAGTAACAGTCTAACACTCTCAGAGATGCATTTCATTGCAAGGATATAACTCAGGTGTGTAGTCCCCACTCCCAGTCTTCCCGATTGAGACAAATCCTACAAATGCATGGCTCTGACAGAAAGCAAACCAGCTGGGAGTCTGCAACGATAACCACATCCCTCCATGGTGGCTGGTATCCATGTTCTGTGTAAAGTCTGGGCAAAATGAAGGGAACATTTATTCTTACTGGTATACTCAATGCATCATGAATCAGTTGACAAGGTTCTGTGAAAAAAAATGACTCTGTAATGTCTGTATTTAAACTTTTCCCCCTTTTTTTCAGTACCAGCGTGGAAGCGTGCTTTGCAAAGATGGGCCTACTACAAGTCCTACTTCCCACAGCTAGGTAAGGTCACAGGTTGTGTGCTTTTGGAAATTAACCATATTACTTGTTACTTTCTCTAAGTGCCCTGTGTGTCCCCCTTACCAGATTTACTCCCCATGTTGCTAATTCCAGTTGCTCCAGAGAACAGCCATAATGGCGACTCATGCTGTCACGACATGAAGAAATTGGCTTTGGATACCGTTGAAAGTTTTGATAGGAAAGGAAAATGGTCTCCTGAGTGACGGATGGGAGAAAGATCAAACAAGTAAAGTTGGATGTTGCAAAATAATCTAAGACCATTAAAACAAAATCAGCATGTTTGTGAGTGATCAAGCGTTTGTGTATGTGTGAGAGTGAGAGAGAGAGTGTATTTGTGTGTGTGTGTGTGTGTGTGTGTGTGTTGTGTGTGTGAGCTGCATGATGTTACTTTTCCCCCTGAGCCTCCACCCTCTCTTACCCCCTCCTCTCCCTGTTCTTATTCTACATTCTTGAACGATCAGTGTTTACTCATTGTGGCCTACAGGTCTGATGCGTGATGAACTGCCTCTATGGAGACTCCCGGAAGTCAAGGAGGCGCTCGTCGCCTGCCCACAGACCAGTTTGATGCTCGTCAGTTCCGCATCTCTCCCACGGCCATGTACCTTTCCAACCGCAAGGAGATCCTCCATAAAGAGGAATGGATGAAGATGGAAGAGGTGAGAGATTCGCAGATCTTTTCTTTTGTCTTTCTTTATAAAAAAAAAAAGAATGAATTGCTTACATGTAAATGCATTATGCTAAATACTTTTTGAAGAGAATTACAAATATTGTCTCCCTTTTCTCCCCTCCACAGTCCTCCTCCTTGCATGTTTCCTTCCTCCCCCCCCAGACATACATGAACACTCACCAGCATGTATATTCTCATACAAATTGGTGGCACTGAATAAATCATGATTGTAAATGCAAATGAAAGAGTATAAACAAAAAAATGATTAAAGAAATGCATTGGTAAAGAAATTGAGAAATAAAATTGTTTCCCACGCTCCTAACGTTATACATCAACCATGATCAAGCCACACACCCAAACCTTACAATTGGCAAGACTTGAGAGCCTTCTGAACTAAACCAGAGAATTCCAGTCTGAAAAATGTTGAAATCTTTTGTCTCCAGATCAGGGAGATATTGTTTTGTGCAGTGTCTAGTATGATGAAACTTTGTTTGGATGCTTTCCAGTGCCTAGATTATTTTTAAAATATATTTTCTCCTTGATTCATCTTGAAAGTACCTCTATCTTATGACCTGATTAAAATGGGGACGATAATGTTTCCGAAAGACAAATGATGGTTCAAGAACCATCATGTACTTAATTGTAGTTGTCTAAATCTTTGAAATACTGTTCCAATAATTGCCCAAAATCATAAGTTAGGAAGGTCAAAAGAGTCCCCCGAAGGGGAAAGGATTTCTTGTCAGTCCAGACACAGGAAAGGCAGACGGTCCATACAGGAGCAAGAAAAGTAACCAAAAGAAGCATTTGACCAGACAAAAATTGAATAGCCTACAGTTGAATGGCAAAAGCCACATGAAAAATTAGCTTAAAAGGGGTGTAGCTGATGCGAAACTCAGCAAAGATGGAATGATGATGCAGAGACGTGTGTTAAGTCACTTGGTGTCAGAAGATTGACATCACTACATGCATGTTAATGTGTGCCATGCGGCCTGAACTCTAGGCAGGGAAGCTGTCACTGGCAAACCCATTTAAACGATCCATCACACAGTAACGATGTTCAGCAATCGTTTACTGCCAGCAAAAACAAGGGTGAACAGATGTGTGGATGAGATCAAGACGCTGATTTTGTGTGTGTTGTTCTTTTATTTTGGGCTTGACATCCTCTGTCTTGTACTCTAGTAGGCAGAGAATGGATCAAATCAAAACTGGATTGAAACATCAAGAGTGTATGAAATTGGGTTTGTAAGAATAGCTGCGACCTCCTGCACATGTTTTGGTGTTCAGATTTGTGCAAGTATGATTTACGTGTTTCGGTTTGATTTCAGTTTTTTTTGGGGGGGGTGGGGGGTGGGGGGGGGGGGCAACAGGTTGAGTGAACAAAGTTAAAAGAAAACAAGAGACCATGCCGACAAACCAAGTAGAGGTCTTCCCTCATCAAGAGAGACCTGTCCGGCTGGTCTCATAATTGGTTGCCCTCCACCTCCTCCCCCCCCTTTGCCAATTTCACTAATGACAAATAGTTTCCCCCCGCATATGATAAACGTAAGACGGTGAAAGGATCCATGCAATACGTGGAGATCATTGGTAGCACACCTTTTTTGTCCTGTTGTTTGTCAAGGCTTAACCAGGTGTGTCTCCCACATCTTCCCACCCCACACCATTTCTCCAGTGTTTAAGGTCTGTGAAAAGAAGATGAAAATGACCGCAGTGGAGGATCTATATATTTTTTTTTTTAAACAATGGTAAAGACCAAAAAGTCCATGTGAGTAAAATAAGAGAACTTAGTTTGGCAGGGTACGAATGAATTCACATACAGGTATTCCCACTTGAGGCTTTTTTTTCTTTTCCTTCCACTTAAGAATGTGATCACAATTTTGTGCCGTTTGATTATATTATGTTTTTATTTTCTTGAAAATTTGCTAACAGAATGAAAGACAGAGGGATTGATGTGCAGACTTTCATTGCTTACTAATTCGTAGATCTACTCAATGCAAATCAATTTTAACTATTTGTTCAGTATTTTTGTTTCAGAACTCTTATTAATATTGATTCTTGAAAAAGAAACGGGACAATGATAGATAGATTGAGAGATAGATAGATGTTAGTCTCCAGAACAATTTCAGGGAGCCTGTGGCACATTCGTGATGAATTAAAGGATTGGTCAGATGGAAAGGATGGTCACAATCTACATTTCAGAATAGGTGGGATGGATGGCAGGGCTTGAATACCCACGCATGTGATTGTCAGGGACAACTGAACTGTCTGGCAGACAAGTGCAAATGCTGGTCTCCATATATCTTAAGGGCAACCAGTTTTGATAGATCAGCGAACAGGGCGACTTACTGTCAGCTATAATACAGACCAGTTACTCTCCCCACATGTCCGTTCTTCTTCTCCCCCCCCCCCCCCCCCCCCCCACACTTCCTTCCTAAACTGCATCCTCATTCCCCCATCCCCACCCCCTCACACACAGTTACACACAAATGACCCCAATGCACCCTCACCCCAGCTGAGTGCTGTTTCACTGGGGAAGAAGTGTGTTTTATGAAGCATGGTTTGGATAATTTCGCATGGCAGTGATAAAAAAAAGTTCCTTATATTTTGTCCTCTCAGACAAGTATCATACATATGCAGAGCATGCCTTCATTGAATTTCGCTGCTGACTTTTCATTGCAGTACTTGTAGTCACTTTTAATGACAGTCTTTTTACCCTTGGGATGACAAGGTGAAAATTTGAGAGGGGGGGAGCAGATTTTGTATTTCTACTTGTCGCAGGACAGATACAAAGTATCTGAGAATTTTCTAGCCCTGGATGGGATGATCACAATCCCAATGATAGGACTGGTGGGATGGCCCCAGGTCAGGTTCAGGATTGAGAGCCTCCTGCACTTGCACTCCTGCATTAGGTTAAAGTGTTTGTGAATGGTGTCACAGTGTTGTGGCATGAGGTAATATAGAAATAGAAGTTACCTGAACTAATGTGGGCTTGAAAAGATCGATTCTTAACAATACTGTTTCTCTGTCCTCACATCAAGAATGTGTAGACCTTGGTTGCATGAAAATTCAAGGGATTTAATCAGTTTTTTATGATGGGGCTAACTAGTGTTTTAAATGACATCTCAGGTGGGATTGGGAGATCAAATTTCAGAAATGTCAGCTTTCAAAACGTTTTATAGCCATAGTCATGCAGTTGGAATCAGGGATACTACACAAGCTGGGAGTGGGAAAGCTTTTGAAAGTGATTTAAATATTACAGGTAATGAAATAAGCTGAGTATGTGCCTTTTAAAGAGAACATGACAAGAATGACAACTAAACAATAAGGGATACAAGTCTTCAGGAATAAATGGGAAATCCAGAATCAATGAAAATTGTGTGTAGATCATCCACAGTTGGTGAGAAAATCAAAATGTGTTAGTGTATCATAAGGATTGGTAGGGTAGATAAGATATGGTTGGGTAGTTTCTGGTTTCTAGACATTTAAGCAAAGACTTATGAAATAAGTATCCTTACTTTGTTTTTGTCTTTGCTTCAAAAACCTAAAAACACGGGTCCTGTCCCAGTTATTAGATAGACTGTAGTTAAGAGTTGCAAGTTTAGAAAAGTGACTGTCTTTTAAACGTGCGTGGGGGTCTTCCTCCGTGAACAATGTCAGTGGGTGAGTGAATATGTACAGGGGTCACAACAAGAACTTGAAAGTATTTAAAGTCCTTGAATTTTGAGGACACCTTTTCAGGAACCAGAAAAAGGCGATGAAATTTGGACTGACATGCATTTTAAAAAATGAATGTAGAATCCTTGAAGGTACGTCAAAATGAATATCTTGATGGAGCAGTTTGTATTTTTTGTGAGAAAATCCCTAAGTAATATAGGGTATTGATGACATATATGAAAATACTAGAGTTCATTTGGTGTCTTCTGAAAATGTCCCATTCTCTGTTGTCTGCTACTGAGTGTTTTCTGTTGGTGTGACTATATGAAGCAAAGCAAAGGCTAAAAAGCTTATAATTTGTGTAACACATCCATTGAATTTGTATTCGAAGTCCATGAAAAGTCCTTAACACTATTTCAGTGGAAGCAGCATGACTACATCACTTCCTGCAGCCATGTGCTTTGCACATGCATACTACCACTGCCAACCATGCTATTTATAGTACTTACTGATTTGATTTATGCCCTGTAAAGGAAAGGTGACAGTCTGGAAAAGTCTGGAAATTTGAAGTCCATTTTCCAGGCCCTGGAAAAGTCTGGAAAATTGCACTTTGGCCTGGAATAGCCTGGAATTTGAAGAATCAAGCACAATTTGCTTGATATTATGCATGGCTGCTTTTAATTTTTCAGCATCATTTAGCATTTATAAAAAAAAAAAAAAAAATTATTCCGTGCCCTCAAACGTGATATTTTGTGATTGCGTACTTTTCACTTTTGCCATCAGGTTACTTCTGAGTTACTTCCCCTATATCAAGGTCCAGGCCTTCTGGGCTATTCCTGCCATTGCTGTTTGTGTTTCAAGAAGGGAAAGTGTTCCTTCAGTGCGCTTTGGCTTTATATCATCACTTTAAAACATTGCATTATGAACAAAGTTTTTGAAAATGGTATTGAAAATTCAGGTCTTGGGCCTGAAAAAAGTCTGGAAAAGTCTGGAATTTTGAGTTGCATTTCCTGTATGAACCCTTTAAAACACCATCGACAGAAACAGTCAGGATGTATGAGAGGGCAGTCTTGTTTACATTTGTTTGGCTTGTATGACAACAGAAAAACTGCAGTCGATGATTATGAATATTTTTCTTGTCTTGTCTTACTGTGAAGAAAGATGTTGAGTATGTCATTCAGAAATGAAAATAAGAAATCATGTGCCAAAAGCACAACACATTATTGCACACAAAACAGTGTTTTACCATTTTTTTACTTGTTTTCATGTGAAATTTTCAAAACAAAGGGCATTCAAACTGTTCACTTTGTTCACTGTTTTAGATTTAGGCTTGTCGTTTTCTTGATCATGTGAATGTTCTCTAAACACTGCGCAGTTTGAAAAAAAAAAAGAAAAAAAAAATTGGCACAAAAAGACGAAAAAATATCGTACACACTGTCCACTATCTTGGCTTCAGGAGACGACATAATTTACTGTACATGGAAATCTTTAATATTTGAGGAACCGTTGCCACTCAATCCACCGCCTGTCCCCAACAACTGTTGTACTATCTGTGTTTGAAATTGGCAGTTTTGTGGTGGTCAGCTTTCAAGCTATGATAATTTTTCATCAGACCTCTTTGATCGGAAGGGGTAATTTTGTATTGGCCTTCTCATTAGAACAGAAAGAGTAGGTTACCATCTTTGTGGTTGGAATAGTTGATTTTATATTGGCCTTGTCTGTGGTTGGAATAGTTCATTTTGTATAGGCCATCTCTCTGGTTAGGATAGGAACTTTGTTGGCCATCTATCTGGTGAGATTGTTGTTGAACGCCTGTCAGATTAGAACAAATGATATTGTATTGAATGTTTGACAGTTTGGAATAGGTAATGTTGTTATCAAATATCTGTCTGATTGAAAAGGCTGTTTTGCAATGGACAACTGCTCAGTCTGAATAGGTAGTTTTGTATATCCTCATCTGTCTGGTAAAACTAAGTGATGCTGTATTAGCAATCTCTGCATGAATTTGGTAATTATTATTATTATTATTATGAATACTTATATCGTGCTTATCATCGGCTAGAGACCCAAGCTCTAAGCGCGTTACAATCCACACTCGTTTACACCAACAGGCTGCCTGCCTGGATAGTGCCAACTGAAGAGCTGCCAGCTGGCGCTTCATTCAGTCTCGTTTCCCGTGTCATCCAGTCCATATCGTTCAATATCGTTCACTCAGTTTTCCTTACTTCCTTCATTCTTTCCATTTCTCACGCAGGGTGCATGCTATGTGTGTACATGTCATCCATACAACGGCCAAACTGGCCTTCTCTTCCGAAAAGTTGGTGATGGGATTTTACGTGTGTGCAAGATGTTATACGTGCGTTCACACACGGAACCTCAGTTTATAGTCTCATTCGAAGGACTTTTGGAAAATGGAGTCAGAACCTATGTTAACTCAGAGGGAAAAATCCCCCTGTACCGAAACAGCCCGGCAGAGATTCGAACCTGCAACCCCAGGATCACCAAGATTACAAGTCCGCACTCTACCACTTAGCTATTGCCAGCCCCATTATGTTCTGGCTATCTCTTTGTGGGAAAAGGGCAACTTTGTACAAGCCCTCTATCTGGTGAGAATGGGTCATTTTGTTCTGGTCATCTCTTTCGGGGAATGGGTAATTTTGTACTTGCCATCTGTCTGGTGGGAATGGCTAATTTTGTGCATTTATCTGGTGGGAATGTGTAATTTTGTACTGGCCGTCTGTCTTGTTGGATTGGGTAATTTTGTACTGGCCATCTGTCTGGTGGAATGGCTAATTTTGTGCAGGCCATTTTCTGGTGGGAATGTATAATATTGTACTGGCCATCTATCATGTTGGATTGGGTAATTATATTGGCCATCGTCCCTGGCTGATGGATGGGTGATTTTGTACTGGCCATCTGTCTGGTTGGGGGTAATTTTGCACTGGTTATCTATCTGGTTGGATTGGGTAATTTTGTACAGGCCATATCTCTGGATTGGTTGGTTATATTTTGTACAGGCAATCTCTGAGGATGGAATGGTTGGTTTTGTACGGACCATCTATCTGGCTGGTTTGGATGATTTTGTAATGGTAGCCTGTCTGGTTGGAATGATTAATTTTGTACTGCCATCTCTTGAGTGATTTTGCTATGGGTTGTCCTTCTGGTGGGTTGGTATTATCAAAGCCATCGATTATCTTTTTCAAAGATATTTTCGTTACCAGTTCACTGTGTGTTATGTTGTGTGCAGGATGTTCGCTACTTGACGCCACTGGTGAAGGAGGTGTGGGAGAGAGAGAATCTGGAGAAACAAGAGTGGGATAAGAAGTGATTTTGGACATGTTTAGGCTAAATCTTATTTAGTTAGTGCGACTCTGATACCTCGTCTCCACTAGGAAGTTACAAACTTGCAGATGTTGTAAAAGAGAAGTGAATGCTTGACCATCTCCTTATGCACTAACAGTTTGCTGTTTTTATCAGTTTTTTGGGGGGGTTTTGGTTGTGTAAAATTTTTTTGAATTCACGTTCAAAAATGGACGGTATTTCTGTTCTGTCAGCCTAGTGTCGTCATTTTACAGAGGTTTGTGCAAATTTCGAAAAGTATGTAAATCTTGTTGGTTTTGTGAAAAGTTCATAGGAGACAACTGGAGATGTTCAAAACAAGAAAGCGAAAACAGAACTTCTGTAAAATAAAGAGGCAGACCAGGAAATCATGCAAGTGACAGCTTTTATCACAGGAAGTCAGTAAACATAAGAAAGCAAGGTTGAATTGTGTTTTTGGAGATGAATTGTGATGCAGTTTGTGCAAGTGTGAATAAATGTTTCGAACATTTTATTAATGTGTTGTGTGTTCATGCGCATGTCTCTCTGTCTCTCTCTCTCTCTCTCTGTCTGTCTGTCTGTCTGTCTGTCTCTCTCTCTCTTTGTATAGATGGATAGAGAGATGGAAGTATATAGATATATTGTTTCACAATATGACATTGTAGATTTTGCCATTTTCGATGATGTAGATTGCATGTTTTTCAAAACTAAAGATGAAATAGCATATTTGATGCATCATTAAAGCTCATCTCATCAGTTTTAGTTAGTTGGAAATAGAGGGTATTCACCGAGGTCTGTATGAGGGACCCTATCACTTTTTTTTTTTTTTTTTTTTTTTCTGTCCCAACCTCTGCGCCACCTCAGAGGCCGTGCACCCATGCCGCTCATTCCGACACCCCGTCCACAGCCACAGCCCGGTCAGCCCAGCCGCAGCCCCGGCACCGGCAATCCACAGGGAGCAGTCAATGTCAAGTCGTCAAGAGGCAACCCACCGGAGGAGACACTGCACTGCTGCCGAGTCACTTCAGTGGTGTTCAGTGGCGCCTGTTTTGATCTAACATACGCAGGACACCACCTTCTAAGCCCCCCTACTGACGACAATAATTGCTTAGTGAGTGAGCTCTCCCTCCGGAGGGCGCCACCACGTCGTCCAACGACAGCCCCCATGGACTCGCCGATACCGGTGACCCCGACGGAACCAAACCAAGGCCACAGACGTGGAGAGGACATCGAAACTGAGGTCACCATGAGAGCAGGGCATGAAGGGCCACAGAATTTGAGACTTTTTTTTTTTATGCTGATCGATGAGAATGAGGATGATTATGATGATGCTACGGATTTCCATTTCAGTCTGAGACTACATGACAGGGCTGTACTCTACGCTTCCTTTCATAAATTATCCCGGTGTCAACCAGGCCCGAGAGATACAGACACTTGCAGTTTTGGTCAGGAAATTTTGAGCAACACTCTCAAAACGCATCCATTTAGTGGATGAAACTCGACTGTGTGGTCCCAGTCTTCCCAACTGAGTCCGCAGCAACTCAACTCTGGGTAGGAGCCGGTCGGGGCAGAAAAACCCACATGACTTCCCAGCCCGGGAGTCCGCGACGCTAACCACTTCGCCACGGCGGCTGGTGACCCTATCATTTTCATTAAACCCTGCCCTCTCTGCTCTCTTTCCCCCTGCCGCTTCCACCTGTCTGCTCCTTCTGCTCAAACTTTGCCCTTCCTCTTCATTCACCGCAACTCTTTATGTTCCCATTGGGATGATTTTCGTCTGTGAATCTGTGTATGTGTATGATTGAAATTAACTCTTTCACCTCCTCCATTTGTTTGAATTTTTTTTTTTTTTTTTTAACACATTATTGTGATCTCCTGTTCCACAGGTTTTCCCTGAGCACGAGAAAAAGGAGCTTTTGAAAGCCTCTTCATTTAAGAACATTCCTTCTCTCCCTCTGTGTGTGTGTGTGTGTGTGTGTGTGTGTGTGTGTCTCTCTCTCTCTCTCTCTCTCTCTCAGACACACACACATGGTTTCCAAGTATAAACTTCTCTCTCTCTCTCTCTCTCTCTCTCTCTCTCTCACGCGCACACACCACACACACACACACACACACACACACACACACACACACACACACATGCAACCATACACACATTTTCTCTTCTATCTCTGTCTCTGTCTCTGGCTCTCTCTCTCTCTCTCTCTCTCTATGCAGTAGTGCTCAAAAGCAGATACGAGTCTTCAAGTAAATGCACAACACTACTGTGCAGCTTCCTCTCGCCAGTATATGTTGGGGAAATCTCAACAATTATGTGGTCCTACAATCTTCTCCTGATGGCCAAGATGTACTGAAAAGGAGAACCCCACCACATGCTTCGCCTGAACAATACACACACTGACAAGTCACTGTCGGTGAAATACATTAGGCAAGACAAGTGTTTAATCCCTGGCTAACTAATTATGCTAAACACTATTTACTTTGTTGTGACTACTGGATCAGTAGCTACATTGTCAGAGAGTGGTTGGTAATAACAGCAGTCTCTTGTTAGAGTACTTTTGCTTCACATGTGTGTGCGTGCATTTGTGTGTGTGTGTGTGTGTGTGTGTGAGAGAGAGAGAGAGAGAGTGTGTGTATGTGAGTGTGTGTGTGTGTGTTTCCTTCCCCTTAGTGGCTTCCTGAGTCGCCTCTTTCCGGCTTTATGATAACGGTGTGTACAGTCAGTCCTAGCAAGCAGTCCACAGGCAGCAGTCAACAAGCTGTGGCGAGGAGGCCACCCACAAGAGGAGACGCAGCACGGCAACTAAGTAACGTCATTGGTATTCAGTGACATCTGTTCTGGTCCTGCCACAACAGGACCCGACCCACAGATCACGCTACTGACAACAATGATGGCTCAAGTCGCAAAGCTCTTGTTAGTGAGCAACACTGCTGTCTGTGCTGTGACTGAACACAGGGGGCATGAACATTGCTACCTGTGCTGTGACTGAACACAGGGGACATGAACATTGCTACCTGTGCTGTGACTGAACACAGGGGACATGGAACATTGCTACCTGTGCTGTGACTGAACACAGGGGACATGAACATTGCTACCTGTGCTGTGACTGAACACAGGGGACATGAACATTGCTACCTGTGCTGTGACTGAACACAGGGGGCATGAACATTGCTACCTGTGCTGTGACTGAACACAGGGGACATGAACATTGCTACCTGTGCTGTGACTGAAACACAGGGGACATGGAACATTGCTACCTGTGCTGTGACTGAACACAGGGGACATGAACATTGCTACCTGTGCTGTGACTGAACACAGGGGACATGAACATTGCTACCTGTGCTGTGACTGAACACAGGGGACATGAAACTTGCTACCTGTGCTGTGACTGAACACAGGGGACATGAACATTGCTACCTGTGCTGTGACTAAACACAGAGGACACGAACACGAATCTGTGCAACAACTCCACACAGGGGACATGAACATGAACACTGTGTTATGATCTGTGCTGTGACTAAATACAGTGGACATGAACACTGTTACCTGTACTGTGACTAACACAGTGGACATGAACACTGTTACCTGTACTGTGACTAAACAAGGACATGAACATTGTTACCTGTACTGTGATTAAACAGAGGACATGAACACTGGTATCTGTGGTTGTGACTTAAACACAGGGGACATGAACACTTATCAGTGCTGCTAAAACAAATACAGGGATATGAACACACTTATCAGTGCTGTAACTAAATACAGGGGACATGAACACTGTTATCTGTGCTGTGACTGAACACAGGGGACAAGAACACTGTTTTTCAGTGCTGTAACTAAATACAGGGGACAAGAACACTGTTTTCAGTGCTGTAAACTAAATACAGGGGACATGAACACTTACCGGTGCTGTCACTAAATACGGGGGACATGAACACTTATCAGTGCTGTAACTAAACACAGGGGACATGAACACTGTTATCTGTGCTGTGACTGAACACAGGGGACATGAACACTGTTACCTGTACTGTGATAACACAAGGACATGAACATTGTGCTATGACTAAAACAGGGGACGGAAACACTGCTATGGTAAAACTAAATACAGAGGACTGAACACTTATCTGTACTGTGACTAAATACAGAGGACATGAACACTTATCTGTACTGTGACTAATTACAGGGGACATGAACACTTATCTGTACTGTGGCTAAATACAGGGGACCTGAACACTTATCTGTACTGTGCTATTACGGGGACATGGAACACTATCTGTACTGTGGCTAATTACAGGGACATGAACACTTATCTGTACTGTGGCCTAAATACAGGGGACATGAACACTTTATCTGTACTGTGGCTAAATACAGGGGACATGAACACTTATCTGTACTGTGGCTAAATACAGGGGACATGAACACTTATCTGTACTGTGACTAAATACAGGGGACATGAACATTTCTCTGTGCGTGTCATTATCAGGGACCAGGGGTGACATGAACACTGTTTATCTGTGCTGTGACTTAAACACAGAGGGACATGAGAACACTGTTATCTGTGCTATGACTTAAACACAGAGGGGACATGACATTGTTATCTGTGCTGTGATTAAACACAGAGGGACATGAGACACTGCTATCTGTACTGTGACTTAAACACAGAGGACATAACATTGCTATCTGTACTGTGATTAAACACAGGGGACATGAACACTTTTCTCTGCACTGTGACTTAACACCACAGGGGACATGAACACTGCTCTGTGCTGTGGACTTAAAACACAGGGGACATGAACACTTGTCTGGTGGCCGTGACTAAACACAGGGGACATGAAACACTTGTCTGTCCGTTGTGACTAAACACAGGGGACATGAACGTTGTCTGTGCTGTGACTAAACACAGAGGTACTTAAAACGGGGGACCAGGTGAACTCTGTTGTCTGTGCTGTTGAAACATACACTTGGCTGGGTAATCTTCAACTTTAGAATACTAAACTCAGGGGGGCTGTCTAGAGAAAAACAAAAGGTGTTAGGCTCACCTCGATGTGCTAAGTTGAATGGAACCCTCAGCTAAGCTGTACGACCACTCCTTTCCTATGAAACTGCGACAAATACACAGTAAGCTGAGTACTCCTTTCCCCACCTGCACGCCATTTTGAGCATGATCCAAATTTAAAAAAAAAAATTACAAACACGTGATCAGCAGTCAAAATGGCTTGCAGGTGGTTGCTCTGGCTGTGATCGGGCTGAGCTTACTGTGTATTTGTCGCAGTTCATGGTGGAAAGTAGTGGTCGTACAGCTTAGCTGAGGGTTCCATTCAACTTAGCGCATCGAGGTGAGCCTAAGACACCTTTTGTTTTTCATCTAAACGCCCCTGTGGTGGGTTGAAGTTTGCTAAAGTTGAAGATTACCACTTGGCTGTTGTGGTTAAACTTTTGCTATTTAAAACGATCTAAAAACCGGTGTTTTTCCGACACAATATGCTCACTTTGGCTATCACAGAGGTTCTCGTTTTGGGGGTGCACGCAGTGGAGGCGCAGCAGAGGAAGCCCCGGCGAAGGAGAGAACAGCGGTGAAGACTGTGGCTAGACCGCACTGCCAGCCACCTCGAAAAGTCGTACAGAGACAGATGGTAGTGAAACATTCGACCGCGAATCAATGCACTGAAGGTATATTATGGTCAGAGTTCGGGGTAACAGCAAAGGTCGAGTAGTAACAACGCAGTTGGAGTACATGAAAATCGACATGGCTAGGTGAAATAAATATATTGGAATGTAAAAAAACAAAACAAAACAAAAACAAGAGAGAGAGAGAGAGAGGATTGTATCCTGGAATTTTGGGTCGGTAAAATACTTTAAGCCATAGGTCAGCAAGGATAGCAGAATCATACATGGTTTGTATTTGTACGCCATTGGTAGGGCACAAGGATTTGGGCGTGAAAAGTCTAGCAGACGACAGAAAAAATGAAGGGTCATGCGGATCATGCTGTAACATAAAAAGAAGCAGATATTGGATCTCCCGGTCAAAATTATTACCTTCGTAATAGATGACGCGTGAGTGGACCTCCCAGTCGGGTACAGTATGTGTCGAAGGCTGGACTGTGCGATGACTATGTTTAGGTAATGGCCGATCTGATAGAAGCCAGGCGCAGCTTTGAGTGTAATAGAGAACATATTCGGTTTGGGACATACACTGTAACCGTGGAGTCGGACCTTTAAGCCAGGCTCACTGTGTTAACAAAGGGTTTTTTTTTTTTTTTTTTTTTTTTTTTTCCCCACTGATGTTTGTTAGTAAGAGGATGACGTCTTGGGTTCAGTGGTGACGTGTTTGGTACAGAAGTCGTCATCATGCATTCTCTGCCGCGGATCTTTCGGGTTCATTCTGGGCTCTGCTAGTTCTTGGGGTGGCACCTCCTGTAGTGCTGATCTTTGTGGCGTTGCTGGGCGAACGTTGCGAGGACAAGAGAGAAGAGAGCGATGCTGCTGAGTCATCCGGATTAGGATTGGTCAGTGTGTGTGTGCGCGCGCGCGCGTGCGTGTGTGTGTGTGTTTGTGCGCGTGCGTGTGTGATACACACACACACACACACACACACACACACATTTCGTTGAAGCTGCTACTTAGGGATTAATCTGTCTTTTTCATGAAATGATAACGACAAAGGCGAGAAAGTATTGCTAATGCTTTCGGTTTTTTTTTTTAGTATTGCTCATGCTTTTGTTTTCATTGTTTAAAGCAGGGCCTGCAGATGGCTGGTCGGCCAAAATATTGTTGTTTGTTGTTGCCGATTTGTGACAGGAAAAGGCAAAGCAGACGCTGCTTTGTACAAACAAAGCATTGTAAAAGTTTTTGTTGCCGCTATGCTACTGGCCTTTTCATTGTCTTTTTTATATCTCTTTTCAAACTTTTACTTATTAATGTAATTACAATTGTTATCATTATTGTTATCAATATCATTATATTATTATTATTATTATTATTATTACAGAAACAGAATTCATGATTTTTACGAGACAAAAAGACAAAACCAAAACCGTGTTGGTTAAATAGCTGCCGTGCTCTTAATTTTTTTTGTTTTACGCCGAAGAAGACATGTCTTGTTTTTTTTTTTGTTTTTTTTTTCTCGTCTTTCCTCTTCATGAACAATAAATGACTTGGAATCCGCAGCGAGAAGACCAAGTGAATGGCCAGCCACACCACCACCATCACTACTGCTAGAACTGACTGTCTCGCGGGCAGAAGCTGAGACTGGTCAGCAGTTCACGGGCCTGGGGTCCATCATTGGCAGTAAAGGACCCAGATGGCACTGCAGAGCAGTAAAAATGCTTTTTTTGTAAAGACCATCGAGGAATGGAACCACCTGAAAGAAACACTGTCGCCGCATTCACGGCAGCGGTGGTCAGTTCTGCAGCCCTCCACTAAAAACTCATGCTATACATTAGTTACTTTAGGTTAGGTAGGTGGGGAAAGGGTGGGGTCGGGTCCCCCCCCCCCCCCCCCCCCCCCCGCCCCTTTTATTTATCTATTCATTTATTTATTTATTTATTTATTTTGGCTTGGCACGACCTTCTGCAGGGTCAGGGCCGGTAATGTACAGGCTTGCCTGTATGTGCGAAGCGAAAAGTAGTAGCGATCCGGCAGCTCCACACCTAGCTAGTCTTTAAGAGAAAAAGAGAAGGAAGAGAAATGAAGAAGGGAAAAAGAGGTGTGTTTTTCTTGTTGCTGTTTAATTTTTTTTTTTTCTTTCTTTCTTTTTTCGCTCTGCCTGTTTTCCGTCGCAATATAATCAAGTTGGTTTCAGCGACGTATGCATCCAGATCCAGATCCAGGTCCAGACCCTAAACCAGAATCTTCTCAAAAGCAGCAAGACAACCCCAACACTGTCCAGATTAATAAAACTGTATATGGCAGGATAAGGACATTTCAGTGAAAGACAAGATAAGACTCCTGCACGTACTGCTATATTGCATTTTCTGTGTGCACGTGAGACATGGAGCCTTCCAGCGGATCTGGAAAGAAGACTCTAGGCCATGGGAATGAACTGTTGATGCAAGATACTGAACATCACGTACACTGGTCATGTCAGCAATCAAGGAGTGCGTCAAACCACCAGGCAGTGCATAGGACCACATGAAGGTCTACTGACGTCAGTCAGTCAAACCACCAGGCAGTACATAGGACCACATGAAGGTCTGCTGACACCGGTCAGTCAAACCACCAGGCAGTACGTAGGACCACGTGAAGGTCTACTGACACCAGTCAGTCAAAATTCCAGGCAGTACATAGGACCACATGAAGGTCTACTGACGTCAGTCAGGACATGAAAACTACGTCATAATGGCTGTGTGACAAGACCCAGTGGCCTTCCTGAAACAATCCTCCAGGGAAGTGTTGTAGGATGGAGACGTAGGGCACGACAGTGTAAACACATCAACAACAGCAACAACAATTAACTGATGACATAGCTAGTCAACAGGGAACACATCTGCAGAGACCCAGACCTTGGCCACACAGCCGACAGTGGTGGAAGAAACTGGTGAACTGGTCTTCAGTATGGTGCCCCCCATGACTGCCCACAGAGTGAGTAGGGGAGGCGAAGTAAGAAGACCGAAGATAAAACAGCTAACAAGCAAACTACTGATGTTATTAGCGCTTGTCTTTAAACACCCATTAATGGCCAAAAAACTCATAGAGATTGTAAAGCAGTGTTCGTGTAAAAGGGGGTTACCTGTATTCTTTGTTGTTGTTTTGTATTCTTCTTGTTATACCTGCTATCAAGAAATCCAATTGTGGCATGCCCTCATACAGAACCACAAAACCCAGTGCAAGGCTTTCTTGAATAAAGACCACGTTGAGGCAAGCCCTCATGCGCTCCTGCCCGACTGCTCTCTGTACACAGATGAACTGGGTAAGTGAGCGAGTAAATTAATGAGAGTAAGTCCATGTTGGCTAGATGGCTGGTTCCATGACTGGCTGCTAAACTTTTAAATTGTCAGGTTGGCTGGCCTGCTGGGTAGTTACCTGGCTGGCCGCTTGGTTATTTTAGTTGTCTGGTGGCATGGTGTGTGCAAGTCGGCTGGCTCGGTGATTGAATTGTTGGTTTGTAAGGTAATGAATAAATGAAATGAATAAATAAATTGGGAGAGAGAGAGAGAGAGAGAGAGAGAGAGAGAGAGAGAGAGATTTAATTACATGTGTCAGTTAGGAAGCATCTCTTTCATAGACAAATGAATCGAGTACTGAATGAATGAATGAATGAATGAATGAAAAACCACAGGATATGGAAAGTCATAGACCAGAATGATTTCCCGCCTTTTATTCGCTTGGTAGATTTTGAACAAACTGCAAGAGAGAAAACAACCTTGGCGTACTCCTTCTGACGATTGATTCGGAAGAATGCGCCTCACGGTCATGGTGAACAGCACTATTTGCATCTTTATATGGTATATAGAGTGCTGCTGACACTAGGGTGAGGTTACTGCGAAAGTTTCTGTCCTTCGTGACCATCCCAACCCTCTTCATGCAAAACACGGTCAAAAGCTTTCCTGAAGTCCATGCAGCTGTGGTCGACATCAAGTTGGTGTGAAAGATGCGTCTTTCTGCCAGCAGTCTGTTCTTGAAAGGGCTGGATCCTGTCTTTTTTTCAGGGAGATTTCTATTGTTTTTCCCTGTCGTCTGTCCAGAAGGACATCCAGTATCACTGTAATGGGGTGGCTGATTAAACACATGATCCTGAATTTCCGGCGTCAGAGCTGACAGGCCTTTCTTTCAATCTTTCTCTCGGCAAGGCTGTTAACAAGAGTTGTGCCCCTTCTTTTGGCCACACTTTTGGCTTCCGTATTCTCAACTAGATTATTGCCAGTGCATTGGTGATTTCTGACCTTTTATGGTTCTATCTTTCTTCTTTCTAGTGAAATGGCTCCTTTGAGTACGCCAACATGCCCTTCACTTTATCTCGTTGTTCTTGTTGTTCTTTCACTTTATCTCGTTGTTCTTGTTGTTCTTTTATTTATTTTTTTTTCTTTTCTTTAGATTTCTAAGAATGGTAGAGTCCCCAGATTCGCTGCTGCTGCTGCTGCTG
Organism: Conus betulinus; assembly: GCA_016801955.1. Classification (NCBI taxonomy): domain Eukaryota; kingdom Metazoa; phylum Mollusca; class Gastropoda; order Neogastropoda; family Conidae; genus Conus; species Conus betulinus. The sequence goes on from JADBJO010011940.1 coordinate 50,527, forward strand.
CTGCTGCTGCTGCTGTGTGTGTGTGTGTGTGTGTGTGTGCGTGCGTGCGTGCGTGCGTGCGTGCGTGTGTGTGTACGTGTGCACGCTTCTCTCTCTCTCTCTCTCTCTCTCTCTCTCTCTCTCTCTCTCTCTCTGTGTGTGTGTGTGTGTGTGTGTGTGTGTGTGTGTGTGTGTGTGTGTGTGTGTGCACGCGAGCGTGTATACGCGGAGGGGGACAGTCAGGTGTGTGTGTGTGTGTGTGTGTGTGTGTGGCACGCGAGCGTGTATGCGCGGAGGGGGACAGTCAGTTAGTTCAGTCCCCACGCAGTAGCAAATTGAGCTTCAGATCGGTAGCTGCCACCAAAGCATATCTGGCATTTGGTTCTGCTAAAACACTTTGATGCATCTATGACAGTGTTGGTGGCATATGAAGAGAGAAAGGCCTACAAGTGATTCAGGTAGGGGTTGACTGAAATTTTAGTGGACTGTTCAACTATTGTAGAGGTCTGCATACTCCCTATTGCCTTTCCAGGTCTCGTTAATTGATGGTTTTTCAGACGAAGAGTTAAAGAGGAATTTTTACACCATTTCAGTGTTATTCACGTGATTCAAGATGAAAATGAGCAAAAAACAGTAGTTCAGAAACGTCGCTGGATAGCTCTCTCTCTCTCTCTCTCTCTCTCTCTCTCTCTCTCTCTCTCTCTCTCTCTCTCTCTCTCTCACACACACACACACACACACACACACACATACACACACACGCACACACACATACACACACACACACACACACGCGCGCGCGCGCGCGCGCACGCTCACACACACACGCGCATGCACGTGCCAATAACTCGTTGTCTTTTTTCAACATCACTCCTGTTCTAAATCAGGTATTCTATTTCACCCTCACACCACCCTGATAATGCCCTCAGCGTAGCTGTAAATGACATGAACTGACCATATTTCACAGGTAAACAAAACGTCCAAGTGAACCTAGACCACATCACCTATCCCAAACTGAAAACGGTCTTCGTTTCTCAGCTGCAAAATGGCGGACATCACTGTCCCGCAGACTGTAGGCCACGTGAGCGGACGGCCATTATCATTCCTTACCGCGACAGACGAGACCAGCTGATGAGACTGTTGCACAATCTGATACCTTTCCTCATCCGTCAGAAACTTTGCTTTACCGTATTTGACGCGGAGCAGGTATGTACAATCTTACCGTATTTGTTGTGAGCAGGTATCTTACCGTATTTGTTGTGGAGTAGGTATGTATAATCTTACCGTATTTGTTGTTAAGCAGGTATCACAATCTTACTGTATTTGTTGTGGAGCAGGTATACACAATTTTTTTTTTTTTTTTTTTTTGGTACGAGAGGGTAGGGTTGGAAAGAGGGGGAGGGAGAGGGGAGGGTGAGGAAAGAGAGGTTAGGGGAGGGGAGGGGGGGGGGTCGTCGTATTCAGTGTGGGTTTATTGTACGATAAATCTGGATCTGCGCGGGGTTTGGTTAATAAAATTTAATCTCTGCGGTATCTGTATCTCTACATGTTTTTATGTTTTTAGTTTCAGTTTTATCAGACGTGATTCGATCTACACGAGTTTTCAGTTTCAGTTTCCTGCCTGTCGAACGCAATATCCGGTAAATCTCGTTTTAGATGGTTTTTCAGCTTCGGTTTCATTATACATAATGTTTTGTAAACCTTAATCGTTTTCGGTGTCAATTTCATTATTTGTACATAGCTGTGCCAATAATAATAATAATAATGATAATATATAAACAAATAGATAAATGAATAAATAAACAAATATAAGAAAAAAAAAAAAGAAACCTAAATCAAATATCCAACATCAAACTGTTTGACAGATGCTGTTGAACGATATTTTAATCATGTACAGGGCGCGTAACATGAAGATTTTTTACCGATAGTAGCATGTACAACGTGAGGGGAGGGGGGGGGGGGGGGGGGGGGAGGGGGGGGGGGGGGGGGGCGGCAAGGAGGGGGGTGGTGAGGTGTGGATGTAGGTCTTGCGGAAACTGTGCGATGTGTTACAAGCGATACTCATCGTGTAGAGCACGGGAGAAAATATTGATTTTCCTTTTATTCCTTGGTTTGTGTTTTGTGGTGATGGTGATCGTGAAATGGTGGTGGTGGGTGGTTATGCTGCTGCTGCTGCCTCTGCTGTTGCTGCTGATATGATGACGACAATGATGATGATGATGGTGATGACGATGACGACAATGAAGAAGAAGACGACGAGGACGACTAAGATGATGATGACGATGATTTACTTTGGTAGGTTTCAACTGACCAACCAAATTCCAGTTCGATACAATGACTTTTCTCTTGGTGAATACGTGGCTATCGATCATGAG
>JADBJO010011940.1:57880-61352 GCA_016801955.1 Conus betulinus
TTGGGGTCAGAGCAGCATTGGGTCAGAGCAGGATTGGGTCAGAGCAGGATTGGGGTCAGAGCAGCATTGGGGTCAGAGCAGGATTGGGTCAGAGCAGGATTGGGTCAGAGCAGGATTGGGGTCAGAGCAGCATTGGGGTCAGAGCAGGATGGGGTCAGAGCAGGATTGGGTCAGAGCAGCATTGGGGTCAGAGAGCAGCATTGGGGTCAGAGCAGCATTGGGTCAGAGCAGGATTGGGTCCGAGCAGGATGGGGTCAGAGCAGCATTGGGGTCAGAGCAGGATTGGGTCAGAGCAGGATTGGGGTCAGAGCAGGATTGGGTTCAGAGCAGGATTGGGTCAGAGCAGGATTGGGGTCAGAACAGGATTGGGGTCAGAGCAGGACTGGGGTCAGAGCAGGATGGGGTCCGCTTCAACATACAGTGATTAGGGTCAGAGCAGGATAGGGGTCAGAGCAGGATTGGGGTCGGCTTCAGTGCGCAGTGATTGGGGTCAGAGCAGGATTGGGGTTGGGGTCAGAGCAGGATTGGGGTCAGAGCAGGATTGGGGTCAGAGCAGTATTGGGGTCAGAGCAGGATTGGGGTCAGAGCAGGATTGGGGTCGGGAGAAGGGACGCGTCCTTTGACGCCTTTTCAAACTGCCTGGATTCCTATCAAAGTTCTGCTACAGAAGGAACGTAACATATGGCGACAGTTTTATGACAACATTTTTTTTTAGAATACTTCTCTCATGAACCCATGACCACAAAACGTATGGCCATAGTTTGTGGGAAGAGTTTAGAATACTTTTCTCCAAAAAAAAGTATGCCCATATGTTTTCTTCTGTCTTACGCCCCTTCACCTCTCCACTTCGGTGCCTCCATCTGTCATCTGTACCATCCAAACGTACAGACACAGTTGTCTTACTTACCAACCACGCAATGTTTTCACTCTGTGTTTATACCGAGAATCAACAGGGGAGAGAATCACTGTCTCACCTTTTCCAATATGTGCAGGTCGCTCTGCATTTCCCAGCCCAGAGTCACGGTGTGCCACGAGACAATCGTTCAAACGGCTGGACATTCCACAATGAGGATTTTGCTCCAATCACGGGTGTAATCTTTGTCAGCATTTTGAAGCCTAGTATAAAGTTGAGCCAGCGTTTCATATTGGACTGATCGTTGATCAAAACAACAACCCGCACCAAGCATTTCACTTTTTTTTGTTTGTTTGTTTTTTTCCTAAATTTTCGCTGGTGACATCATTTACAATTTTCAACTACATGACCTTCCCCTCAGCTGACGTCACAATTTCAGGCCTTCTCACCCACCCGTTACCCCTATCTTCGCGCCAGGGGGGTGGGTGACCCTATCTTCGCGCCAGGTTGTTCCCCTCCCCTCCATTCCTTTGATTTGAATCTGTCTGCTTGGAACCACCTGGTATTTACCTTGATGAGCATATGGGGGGAAAAAAAGAAGAAGGTAAATCAAACTTTCAGACACAATAAGAACTCTCACAACAGTGTGATCGTGCCTGTTGGTGAATAGCCTGCTCCATAAGCAAGGCCTCGGCGCATTATTTCATGGCGCGCAGCCACAGTTTGCACCTAGATCAAAGAGAGAAGTGACCGTTCGTCCTTTATGTCTATTGTTTTGAATGTTAGTTTGTCCCATCTGAAAAAGCGTTGTGTCTGTTTCGTAATTGTTTGCTCTTTCGTTTGGGTGGCTCAGTATTTATATTTTGGCCTTTTCTGTTTTGAATTTCTATCCGCAGGCATTCCACTTTGAAGTAGACAGGCTGGATTTATCTTCTCCCTTCTTGATGTGTATGGCTTAAAACCCCCCACCCCCCCCCACCCCCCCCCCCCCCCCCCTCTTGGCCCCCCACCCCCCCCCCCCCCCCCCCCCCCACCCCCCCCCCCCCCCCCCCCCCCCCCCCCGTTCCAGAACCGCCCCCCCCCACCCCCCCCCCCGACCCCCCCAACAACCCCTTGTGTCCAGATGAAGCTACTGAGTCCGTGAGAGACTTCGCATGAAAGAGGACGGACTCAACACACTCAACTACACCCTCGAGGATTTTCAGGAGCGAGAATTGTACACGTGATTGCTGATGAGGATACCTCCACCCCCACCCTCCTTTACCCTGCCTGGAAGAGGGGCGCCACACCAAACGCCTCACTGAGGACTATGGAGAGACAATGGGCTTGATTCATTGACGGTTTTTTTTGTTTGTTTGTGTGTTTGTTGTTTGTTTTTGCTGACTGTGATGATACCTGGCACGATGTGACAGCAGTATGGGGGCAGGGTATCAAATGTTTTGGGGTTGCTTGTTCACAGAGTGAAAAATGGACTGTTACTATGTGGATGATGTCATTTGGCGCCGACACAACAAAACCAAATGATATATTAAATTTGTGTTGGTTTTAACTTGTAAATATTCCATTTACAACTGTAGAAAACTTAAGCTTGACCTCATGCTTCTGAGAGAAAAAAAAAATTACGAAAGGGGAGTACTCACTAAACCATCCATCTGAATGCCCATCCTACTTTGTCTTTGTTGAAGAAGGGGCATCGATTCAGCGCCATGGCTTGTTGATTTTTCCAACTTGTATAAGGATGCTAGTCAACAGAATGCTTGTTGTTGATTGTTGTCACCTCCATTATTAGCCTGCGAGTGGTGGATTTTGTACATAGCACACTTTTTTTTTCCAATTGTATGTCCAGTCTGCTTTACTGAAGTCCATCCCAAATCGGACTTAAGATTCAGTGACTGTACGTTCGAAAAGGGGAAACACATATGCTTGGCAGAAATGATTTATACACATTTCCAGAGAAGATGGTTCCCCTGGAATAATAAAGGATTAATGTGCTTTGAAATGTTCTTCTTTGCGTGCTTTTAAATGCAAAAATAATAAATCTGGACCCGTTGGCTTACTTGTCCCCTGTTAAAATACATCGGCTCATCATCTGAATTTTCAATCGTCAATCCCCCCGCCCCCCCCCCCTCCCCCCCCTCCACCACCACCAAACTAAAAGACATGGCAAGTGCAGAGGCAAAACATGCTAATACGAGCTGTGAAACGTCATAAAGAAAATGGAAGGTTTTTGTTTGTTTGGTCTTTTCATTAATCATGACCTTATTCTCAAAACAAAGTGAATTTTACGCTCACTGATTGGTCACAAAACAAACCGGCTCCTAAAACATTTCTGTACCAAATTCGCTGAATATCTCTCACTCAAAGGGATGAGACCATTGTCATCCTATTTCCAGTCAATGACGAGTTCCCACGAAAAATTAACAAATACAAAACCAGTCTTCTTCTAGTTCTTCTTCGTCTTTTTCACCCCTTGTCTTCCGCCTATATGGTGCCATTACGGTGACATTATCTATTTTTGCTCCCCCAAGCGCAGCCACGACCAAAATTTATCCTGTCGCAGCCCCAGCAGCACCGACAATCAACAACAAATGAAAAGACTATAATATCTCCAAGAGGCCA
>JADBJO010011941.1:0-10000 GCA_016801955.1 Conus betulinus
CCCTTCCCTTACACACACACACACACGCACCAACCCACAATACACTTCCCTCTCCCCGAACATCGGTGATGTTTCCTTCCGCCCATTTTAAGGGCAAACCAAGATGTAAAACTTCCCAATTCTTTCTACAGACGCACAGCATTGTGAACTGAAGGGAGAAAGTTGTTGTTTTGTCCTAGAATTTCTCTTACAGCGCATTTCATCTTTTTTTTCTTAAAAAAAAGAAAACAAAATAAAAAAAAAAAAAAAAAAAAAAAAAAGGAAAAAAAATAAACACTTTCTTCTGTATATTTCTGGAAAAATTTGCACATCACAGCAAACAATCGATTGTGTTCGTTTTCTTTAGTCTTGTCCTCTGTACAACATCCGTTTCAGATTATTATCTATTTCTTCCGTTAGCTCTGTCTCTGTTGGTGTTGTTTACTGTAATTAGACATTTTCGTAATTTATATCATATCTTTCGTTTTGGGTTGACGTTGTCTTCCATTTAACTTCGAAGCCCTCTGGGTGCAGTTGAGTTTATTGTTTCAGTTTTTGAGTTTTGTTCCGTTATATCATAATGGAGTATTTAAATCCGTGACCTAGTAACGAATACAGTAGTAACCTCATGTTTGAGATCAGCATTGGCATACACGTACACGTGTTTGGCTTTACGTTCTGCTCACTTTTTTTGCTTTGGGTAACTTGTCCTAGATGTTACACTCTTGAATATTCAGTATAATGAAATTGTACATTACGTTTGACATTTTTGATTGAATTCATTTTTTTGCGTGGCTTCAATAATATTATCTGGTCCACACACATTGTCTTTTAGATGTCTGTTCTTTATTTCAGTAATGTGAAGTGAAATTTTTTAAAGGATTTGTTGAGAATAAATACAATCACAAGAATGACTGTTTGTTCTTTGGGAATTTGTATTGCCTCATTCCCTCTTGGGTGTGTTGTGGGTTGTGTCGTGTGTGTGTGTGTGTGTGTGTGTGTGGGAGAGAGAGAGAGTGGGCGAGGGAGAGAGAGAGAGAGAGGTTTGTTGAATGCATTCTTAACTAGTTATGAACATGATCAAATAGTCACATGTTTGCATATACCATTATTATCACTCTTATCATTATTGTTACTATTGTACAAATACCCATCCAGGTACCTCTCCACATGAACCAGGATCACACATAGTAGTACCCATCCACATGACCCCAGGATCACTATAGAAGTACGATGGAAAACAGAACTTCCTGTTGTCATCAAGTAATGTCCTGAGCAGACAACTGAAGGACAGCCAGTTGGGTACAACCAGAAATCCTATAGTTCCATTATGAGTAGATTCGCACACACCTTGCCCGCGAACCCCCCCCCCCAAAAAAAAAAAAAAAAAAAGAAAACAGATATTAAAGATAGATAGAGAGGTGACAAAGAGAGAGATATAGAAGAAACTCTAATTGAGCATATGGATACAGAAGAATGACTGCAGACCAGATTAGAATGATCCACTTCTCTTCTGAGTTGGGGCGGCGAGGCAAAGGGGTGTGTTGTGTGTGTGAGTGTGTGTGTGTGTGTGTGGTGAGGGAGGGGGGTGTCGGCCGCCTGTATACTACTTTGCTCATCAAAGGGATTATAACTGATGCGAACTAGAGAGAATAATAGGAAAAAAATGGGAGAAACTGTTTTTCAGTTTTGATATAGAGCTGGTACCTGTTTGGCAATAATGAACAAATGAAAATAACCGAAGGGTTGACCAAATTATCCTATTTGCTAAATATTATAACATCAAACCTAAACTAATCTCCTACACTTTTGAATGAGTTGCAGAGCAGATGAAAAGTGGAACAAATATATGCATTGCAAGATCACATGCAGTTCACAGAAATTTCGTTCAAGTGGTAGTTCATGCCAGAATCTTGTGGCAAATAACAGACAGAAATATCACGTGTATAAAAATCTGAAGCCTTCTGATTTTGTTCTACAGGTTACTGCTCATACATGAATGAATGGGATTGGAGAATTGTGACATTGCCTCCTGAGTCTTCAGTGCAGTGCGCTATAGCCTGCCTCCTGAGTCTTCAACGCTATAGCCTGCCTCCTGAGTCCTCAGTGCAGTTCTTGAAATAACTCCCAGAACAAGTTGCTTCCCTTTTCCCTAATTGCTAAAACTCTCCGGAGTATTCATGAAAACCATGGTATGCATTCCATGTAAACATGGAAATTGTAACAAATTAAAACAACAAAAGGTAAAAAAAAAAAAAAAAGAAAGAAAGAAAAAAAAAAAGAAAAGAGTAATCCGCCGAACGAAAGAAACAAACAAACTACAACACAAACGCGACGTGGTGTTTGATCTCTTTGGTCTTCTTCAGCAAGACAAACAACATTCAAGACAATGGACACGAAGAGCAATCACTTTTCAACCTGGGCGCAAAATGGACACGTGGTTGTCTTGTAATTTGTTGTTTCTCTCGCTCGATGGCAATTTTTTTTTCTTTTTAGTAAAAATTCCATGTGAGGTACATGTGAAATTTAGAATGACATGCGCTAGCCAGCGTGGTGCTATGCGTGGCGTTGTGGGGCTAGAAGGTTGTCGATTCCTATCCAGTGACTCGTTATTTGTTAGGATTTTCAGCCCGGGTAAGCCCTGTGCTGACTGATGAACATGCTGTAGACCTCAAATGGGACAACACCGCGGAATGTCATTGGGCGACAGACTAGTGTAGCCTGTGGTGGGTTTTCACACATGGCACTGCCCCACTGCCGCTGTCAACCCCCAGTACTGAAGGTGGGTTTTCACATGGCACTGACAACTGCAGTACTGTGAACACTGACAGTACTGAAAGCCTACTGGGTTTTTCACATGGCACTGACACTGCCACTGTGTACACACCCAGTACTGAAGGTGGGTTTTCACATGGCACTGCCACAGTGAACACCCAGTACTGAAGGTGGGTTTTCACACTGGCACTGCCACTGTGAACACCCATACTGAAGGTAGGGTGTTTCACAATGGCACTGGACACTGTGAACACCCAGTATGAAGTTGGGTTTTCACATGGCACTGACACTGTCAAACACCCAGTAACTGAAGGTGGGTTTTCACATGGCACTGACCACTGTCAACACCCAGTACTGAAGGTGGGGTTTTCACATGGCACTGACATCTGTCAACAAACCCGTTACTGAAGGTGGGTTTTTCACATGGCACTGACAACAGACACTGTAATCAATAACCAAGTACTGAAGCTGTCAACACATCAGTAATGAAGGGGTGTTCACATGGAAACCAGACAATGAGCACACATACTGAAGCTGTCCCATCAGTAATGTTGTACACTGTCACCCAAAATGAAGCTATGGGCAAGTATAAACACCACATAAAACAAACCCACACACACACACAACACACACACACACACACATACACAACACACACACACAGTACACACACACCACACACTGACTAACTGACTTGACTAACCAAAACCCATTTACTGAACTGTCCAGATTAACAATGTTGTTCTGACATTTTAAAACATACTAAGTCAAATGAAAACCCAAAAAAATACAAGTACCACCTGAATGATATAAAGATCACAAAGGAAACTTACAGGAGCACATTTACATTCATAAGTAAAATGATAAAAATCAGAAACTGTAATGTATTAAAACAAGTTTACATCTTAAGCGGTAAACTGAAAATGAAAGCCCTCTCTCTCTCTCCTCTCTCTCTAAAGATCACACACACACACACTACACAGAATTTAACATTCGCTCTTTGCTCGCGCACATTCCCGCACACGTAACAGACTGGAAAAGAAAGCCTTCTTCTCTCTACACTCGCTCACTTCGTCTCTCTCTCTCTTGTCGCGCCACGCACACACGACGTCACACACTCACCTCTCACACACACACACAATCACTCCTCATCTCTATCTCTCCTCCCCTGAAGTAACAAGTGAAAAAATAAAACAATCATGGACAGAATTCATTGTCATTCATAGCCCAAGCCTAGCTGACCAAAAGGGGCCCCATAGCGAGGCTGTATTGATTCAGCAGGGATTAAAAAACTGTGGGTCATTATTATGAAGGCTGTATCGATTTCAGCAGGGATTCAAACTGTGGTCATATGAAGGCTGTATCGATTTCAGAACCGGATTCAAAACTGTGGTCATATGAAGGCTGTATCGATTTCAGCAGGGATTCAAAACTGTGGTCCATTATTATGAAGGCTGTATCGATTTTCAGCCGGGATTCAAACCGTGGGTCATGATGAAGGCTGTATCGATTTCAGCAGGGATTCAAACTGTGGTCAGTATTATGAAGGCTGTATCGATTTTCAGCATGGGATTCAAACTGTGGTCATATGAAGGCTGTATCGATTTCAGCAGGGGATTCAAACTGTGCTCAACAGCAATGAAAAATGAGGAGGAAGATTAATCAAGGCATATGTCCATTCCCCACGTAAACCATGACAGGTCAGTCTGCTTTAGTTATAGCCTGTATGACTCGAATAACAAAAGAAAAGGAAGAAAAGAAACATTTCCTGGTCTAATCAATATCATCTTTAAATATTGACGGTTTGTGCTGTAAAACTGCACTCAAATCTTTTACCTCTTTTGTCAGAAGTTTGGCGATTTCGATTCACTGAAAAGAATGCATCCCACATCGCCAGTGATTTTGTGTGTTAACATCACCTTTACTCTAAAAATGTTTTCAAGCAGCTCCTAAGCACACCTCAATGAAAAAGATTAGCAAATCAACTGAGGAGGTGTCTTGTATTTCATCAAATGTTTGCATTGGAAGGAGTACGTCCAGAAAAATAAAACAGATCAATAAAAACTAAAAAACTTGTTTTTTTTTTTGTCAAAAACAGGGCAGATGTCAAGGGAAACACCTCGACTTTGACAAGTCAATAGGTGGCAGATTAACTCGCTAGTTTCAGTGGGAACGAGGAGACGCCATCCAGAGGTGGAGGGGGTAGGAGGGGGCAGATGATGGGAAAAGGGGGTGAGGGGGAAAGCACTGTTCAACGGTAGGCGAAGTGGGAGAAGGAAGAGGATAGAGGTGGAAGAGGGAGAGAGAGAGAGAGAGAGAGAGAAGAGATGAGAGAGAGAGAGAGAGAGTACATTACGCTGTAAGGCAAAAAAAGACTATAAAATGGACAGACGTGCAAAGAGAGATTATAGAATGGACAGACAGTGCTGTAGACAGTGGTGTACAATTTTCTCTACCATGGTCATCTGATGACAACAAAAAAGGCTGTGCCGTCGGGGAATTGTGACGGGGTGGGGGTTGCGGGTGGGGGTGTAAAAGAGTTTCAGAGCAAAAGTCAACGAAGAAGAGAGTCCACAGTCTAGCAACAAAACAAAACAAAACACAAAAAAACAAAGAACAAAAAGAAAAAGAAAAGAAAAAAAGCAAAAAGGGCAAAAAATAACAAAAAACAGTAGGGTGCAAAAGACAGTAATAGAGAGAAATGAATAATACCAATGTGACAGCGCAACTCCCGTGCTAAGCCTAGAACCTAAAGACCGTGATAGAGGGATGAATGATACTAGCAATAGAGGATGAATAATACCAATAGAGGAGGAATGATACCCATGTGACAGCGCAACTCCCAGTGCTAAGCCTAGAATCTAAAGACAGTGATAGAGGATGAATGATACCAATAGAGGATGAATGATACCAATTGACGATGAATAAATACCAATGTGACAGCGCAAACTCCAGTGCTAAGCCTAGAACCTAAAGACAGTAAATCGAGGAGGAATGATACCAATAGAGGATCAAACAATGATAGCAATAGAGGATGAATGATACCAATGTGACAGCGCAACTCCAGTGCTAAGCCTAGAACCTAGACTTACAGGAGCACACGTCGTGTAACAATTAACCTACATCATGTGAAGTGAGGGAAGGGGGGATAACTATTGAGACATAGTGGCTGAACGATCCGCAACAAACAGGGGAAACTAAGGCATGAGAGAGAGAGAGAGAGAGAGAGAGGGAGAGAGAGAGAGAGAGAGAGAGAGAGAGATTCTCATTATCTGTTTACATGTCTAGCTAGGCTCTCGGCCCAAGGGAAAGAACAAGTTTATGATCATTATTATGTTGTTAAAAGCTCAGCCGACCTCTACATGTCAGAGCTGTCAATTTGTCCAGTCCAACTCTCAAATCAGATTTAAAATTTTCAAAATAATACAAGCACAACACTCACTGACACCCCCCCCCCCCCCCCCCCCCCCCCCCCCCCCCCCCACACCCACACACACAAGCCAACTGCACATAACCACACAACTATTGTAAACATTGACATGAAATTCATGCTTATCATTCTGGGACAGTATATATTGTTGTCGTACCCTGGCTTAAAGACTCCAGGGATCATCCGAACAGCCGACAGAAGTACTCAAACACTATGGTACAAATGCATCAGCTGGGGATGAGAACATTATGTATGCGACCATTTTTGATTACCCCGCCACGTGGGCAGCCACACTCTGACTCTGGGGGATTTTTGGAGAACTATAATGTTATGCTAGGAGCTTGTCACAACTGAAGACAATCCCCGCATAATGATGCAAAGCATAACAGCACTTTGATGTAGCCTTGGTGTTCTAGCCTATGTCAATTGGCCTGACACAGCCTTAAGCCATGACAGGCACAGTATATGTTCATTTTCATGACCTAGTTGTCTTGCTGAAAACAACTGAAAAGCTGACATACTTTAAAATGCTACAAGAGAGAAATAGGCACAAAAATTCTGCTAGTATTGAAAATAGATCAGCGGGGCCTACAAGGGCAGAAAGATGGTGGATGACCATATTCACAATAAAAAAAAAAAGACACTAAGACAGAAAAACTTCATGTTTAGGAAACTGATACAAAGAAAAAAAAACCTTTGAAATTTTCTACGATGTGTAATACAATGCACAGTGAAATTTTCTACGATGTAGAAATACAATGCACAGTGAAATTTTCTACGATGTAGAAATACAATGCACAGTGAAATTTTCTTCTAACGATGTAGAAATACAATCCATAGTGAAATTTTCTACGATGTAGAAATACAATCCATAGTGAAATTTTGTATGTTGAAATACTATGCACAGTGAAATTTTTCTACAATGTAGAAATACCATCCACAGTGAAATTTTGTATGATGTAGAAAAATACAATGCACAGTGAAATTTTCTGCAATGTAGAAATACAATGCATAGTGACATTTTCTATGACATGGAAATATGATGCTTAGTAAAATTATGTATGATGTAGAAATACAATGCACAGTGAAATTTTGTATGATGTAGAAATACAATGCACAGTGAAATTTTCTGTTATGTAGAAATACAATGCATAGTGACATTTTCTATGACATAGAAATACAATGCATAGTAAAATTATGTATGATGTAGAAATTCCAGGCACAGTGAAAAAAAAAAAAACGGTATCCCTCTGGAGAGAGAGGGGAGGGAGCCGGAAAGGAGGGGGAGGCATGCAATTCTGCAGTTAAAAAAAAAATTGACCCCTCATCTATTTGGACATGGGCATAAATAGAACTCTACTTAATTCTCCTCCAGTTTTTCATAGCAATTCTGATCCTTTGCTTTTTCTTGCTCTCTTTTTTTTTCCCCCTACTGAGACACACACACAATGTACAAACAAGATCTGAGAGAGAGAGAGAGAGAGAGAGAGAGAGAGAGAGACAGAGAGAGAGACAGAGAGAGAGAGAGGGAGTAAATAAAACAGAAAAATGACAACAAAAAGGAGCAAAAGACCATTTTCATTTAATACAAAGTTAACACACACACACACACCACACACACACACACACACACAAACACACACACACACACACAATTTCAGCGTAACTGAATTCAAACATTTTAATTTTTTCTCACATTCCCTGTCAAATGAAAACTGTTTGAACTCTAAATACTACATTCAGTTTTTTTTCTTTCCATTGCCAAGACCATACAAACAGTTTTAAATGTTTACATAACTGACAAAATGGACACAACTTAGCAAGAATATAAAAAATAAGCATATACAAAATATAAATGCAAACCAGTGTTTGTTGAATCAAATGTACAGGTCGAATAAACATGACGCTCTCATGTTGGAAAGATACATTTTTTAAGTTGCTTTAGTTTTGGTGTCCTATGAAAGGGGACAAAAATGGACATCTTTGGTAAAATGATGCGAAACCCAGTTCCATTTAAACAAAGAAAAACAAACAAAATCAAAATAAAAACGTTCGTCCTCCTTCCCCTCCCCAAATCAAAATAAAAGAAGAAATCAATGGCATCAGCGACAAATCTTTGTGCTTCTTTTACACTTCAAACCACACAATAGTGCCGTTTGTACTTCTACACTTCAAAGCACACAATAGTGCCGTTTGTACTTCTACACTTCAAACCACTCAATAGTGCCGTTTGTACTTCTACACTTCAAACCACTCAATAGTGCCGTTTGTACTTCTACACTTTTCTTCAGCTGTACATTATAGTGAAAACAAAGAAATAAGAGAAGAAAAACACAACAAGCATATACCAAACTGACAAGTACATTTCTGGTCCTTCATAAAATTATCCATGATAATCAAAAGCTGATCATAGCACAGGTCTCCACTGCTGGAGTGAGTTCTCAAACTATTTAGGCAATGTGGAGGAGGTGGGAGGTGAACAGGACAGGGGAGGAGTGGTGGGGGGGGGGGGGGGGGAGGAGTCAGAGGTACAGAGAAATAAGTCACTATTTATAACCAGAAAACATGTCAGGTTTGAGAGGTACAGAACAACAACACAAACTAATAAATAAAACACATGAGGAGGAGGGATGAGGGACAGGCGGGTAAGGATCTCGGTGGTATTGAGGTGAGGGAGGAGTGGGGCAGGACTGGGGGCCAGGGGATGGGATGGGGGAGAAGGGTGGGGAGCTCAGAAACCCAGGGCAAGCCCAGGAGAAGCAGGGAGACAACCCTAAACTGCAGACTGATAATGATGATCACAGTAGACTACTCCTCTGGTCATGGACGGTTCTAAAAACAAGGATGGGGAGAGAAGGGCCTGGCATGGGAGGACCTGGGGAAGGAAGGGGCAGGGAATCTCTTCATTCACACGTGTATTAACGAGGGAGGGAAAGGGAAAAGGGTCTGCATGGAGTCGATGGGTTGAGCAGCAGGACAATCACAGTGAGCCCACGGGAGAGGAAGGGAGGAGGGCTGGAGCATCATCAGATCTTCTGCAGCATCTTGTTCTGCTTCATGATGGCCTGTCTGTCCTCCAGCTGCTTCTGCACCTTGGCCGGCAGCTCTGGCTTGGTGAAGTACTCTGCAACACCAGGAAGCACAGTGCCAGAAGCTGGTTTTTTGTTTGTTTGTTTGTGAGTTTTGCTTTTTTTTAACAAAACAAACATGGGCAATGACATATGTGCTGCATTCAATATAAGCTTTGACCTTGCTGGTTTGTTTTTAACAAAATAAACATGGCGTACATGGTGTATGCGGTGCATTCGATAAAAGCTTTGAACTTGTTTGTTTTTTAACAAAACAAACAAGGGGAACAGAACACATGTGAGGCATTCAATAAAAAGCTTTGACCTCTATCAAGCTGGTATGTTATTGCCCTGATCTGCTGCTATTTTTTGGTTTGTTTGTATATGTGTGTGTACCGGAGAAAACAAAAAAATCTGAACTACTCTGAACGAAATTCACAGAACAATGTAGTACAGTTCAGTATGAATTCAGCAACTTTACCATTCACGTCTGCCAGGAGCAGTGAGCAACTTCTCCTTTCCCCTCAGTCTTGTCACCACATGAGGGCCAACAAGCAGAATGTGCCCCAACTACAGTGTTGGTCAGCATTTACACATAGCAACATGAAAAAAAAAAATCCTACATTTTTCCTTGACATGGGCCTAGGGAAAATAACCTCTGGGTCTAGCTTTGGGGATGTTATAGGAAGTTGCAGACCCTCATTTTGATATTCTAATTTGAACTTAGGTGACCTCAGAGGCTTTCAAA
>JADBJO010011941.1:15000-27500 GCA_016801955.1 Conus betulinus
AATGGTTTTGAAACTATTTTCCTTTTAATTTTACTATTTGTATTTTCCTTCTTATTAGACTCTGGACGCTGTACCGGAAACACACGAAACAGCTTGAACACTTCCACACGAGATCACTACGAGCGATTATGGGCATCAGGTGGCAAGACCCAGTGACCAACCTCGAAGTCCTGGACAGGGCCGGTCTGCTCAGCATCGAAGCCATGATTATGAGGCCCAGCTTTCGCTGGACTGGACATGTCATCCGTATGGAGCCTCACAGACTGCCTCGGCAGTTGCTATACGGAGAACTGAGGCAGGGCCAGAGACCCAGAGGCCGCCCCAGAAAGCGCTTCAAAGACTGTGTAAAAGACAATCTGAAGCACAGCTACACGCCTGCAAAAGACCTAGAGGTTTTTGCCCAAGACAGAGCAGAATGGCGAAGTCTAACCAGGTAGGCCCGGGAAGAATTTGAAGACAACCGCCGCAACCACATGACTACTGCAAGAGAAAAACGCAAGGCCTTGGTGTCCTCCCTTCCTACATTAGCCATGTTCAATTGCCCCTACTGCCCACGGGTGTGTGCCTCGAGAATCGGTCTCTCCAGCCACACTCGTGCCCATGGGAGAAGGTCATCTGCACAGTGACATTATTGAAATCGATAGTCTACCACGGAAAGACTGAAGTGAAGACATCTGTGGCAGAATTAGATATAGCAACAAGACAGTAACTGTGCTCACAGACAACTGAGTGAAGATCTGAAAGTATGAACAAGAGGCTACTGTACACTTACAAAAATAACTCTGTATGTGAAGCCAAAAGATTACACTAACAATAACAGGTTCCTGTGCATAACACTGTAAGTGCGAATGACACAGCCAATGGCCATTTCAGATTAAAGTGAATGCTTTTCAAAAGTTGTCAGAGCACTGACTGGTGCACCGTGCAGACATGAAATTTTTAAGTGTCCTGACAGGCCATTCAAATAGAAATCCACCCATTCACCGGCATTAGCACTTGCCTTAGGTCAACAAGCAACTGAATTTGGTCAGCCTTGGATGTGGTACAGTAAGAGTGATACACCACAAATCTATATCACACACACACACACACACACACACACACACACACACACACACATATTTAAAAAAAACTTTCATGATTTTTTTTTTTAAAGTGCTGATGGCAGAAACATGTATAAACAATACCTATTTTTTTGACAATCTAACATTACAACTTTGACAGATAAATGAATATTACATTTTCATTTTGACTAATGCCTAAAATTCAACTGAAAGACACATTGGCTACTTCAGTACATGCAGCACATTTAGCTTTTTTTTCTTCTAAGCATGAATTACCTTTCCAATGTTTAAACAAATGTGAAAAGTTACTGATAATGCACTACCAAAAAAAAAACAAACCCAAAAAAAACAAACAAACAAAAAATCCGAGACAAACGAATCACAAGGCAAAACACAATGCGTTTTGAGCTTGTAGGTCTTCTTCAGGCAAGATTCTTTGCAATTTTCTGGTGTTTTATTCTAAAGAACTGCTGCTTTACAGCAGTCTTTATGTGAACTGGCTATATTGTCTTTAAATAAATAAATAAAAAAAAACCATTAATCATAATGATAAAGCAGAACCACCTGTTCCATTTTTTTTTTCTTTTTTTAAATCTATCTACACTGCTTTCGGAGTTAAAAATGATCAATGGTTTATCCCATGAAATACAGTACACCTTTTGAATTAATCAGGAAAATATGTGATTGTTCATCACCAAATGCATCTACTTCTAGGTTAAACGACAACGCAAATTGCATAATAGAAATGATAATATAATAATAATAATAATAATAATAATAATAATAAACATTATCATTATGATTGTTATTATTTATCATTGTTTTTGTTGTTATCATTATTCAATTATTATACATACACATACACTGATAATGATAATAATAAAAATTATTCTAAAAGTAGTAGTAGTAGTAGTAGTAGTAGTAGTAGTTATAACAAAAATAGTACTAATAAAACGACTGAGATCTCTCTATTAAAACTCACTGTCTAATCAACTTGAAATTTTTTTTTTAAATGCAGGTGTGCTTTAAAAAGGTCTTTCTTTCTTTCTTTCTTCTTCTTTCTTTTTTTAAATTGCGTATTCTGTGACATCTTCGATATTAATCATCTAAATTTTCTCCAATCTGTGCCAAAAAAAAGGAGATATGTGTCTGAAAAAGTATTGAAAGTTTGAAGCCACTCAACTCCAGGTTCACGGACTGGTATATTCTATCCAAATTGAAATAAAATACAATAAAATGAAAGGAAAATGAGTGGCACTTGCTTGGCACAATTAGACCTACTGAAAAAGCTCTGCATCCGCCAGGTAAGCTGGTGAGACAATACATACACATCTTTCATAACCTGTGAGTTGCATTGTGAGCAGATAATTGGTATAGCTACCTTGAAAGTATTCAGTTCTTCTTCTTGCTGCTTTTTACTCAAAGCTCCAAGATCATTCTCGCCTCCTAAATCATATGGTTCCATCCCTTCGGGAGCTTTGTGCTTCGGCTGTTCCGCCATCTTGGAATATTGCCTTGACGACTGACGTACAGCAGGGGAAACAATTCGCAAACTCTCCCGTGCCTTCGGAGTTAAACTCCAAAATGAGTCATCCCCCCTGAAATTCCTGGGGGGGGGGGGGGGGGGGGGGGGGGGGGGGGGGGGGGGGGGGGGGGGGGGGGGGCATGCTTGTAATCAGTCGAACAAAACTTCTCATACAAGTGTCAATATTAATCTGTTTATTCATTCATCTGCCTACTTGTTTATGTATGTTTAGATTGTGTGTGGCACTCGTTCAGTCTAATGATGTGTGTTTGTGCATTAGGCCTATGTGTGCGCAGACGGAAACAGAGAAAGCAGCCCATTTCAGTTGATCCAGTGTTGGATGATTTTAACAGGTCTATCCAGTTATCAGAAGAAGGGTATGTTGTGCCCCTTCCGTGGAAGAGTGAAGAAAAGAAATCTTCACTTCTGAACAATGAACAGCTAGCCAGGTCTCGTTTAAACTATGCAACTCATCGTCTCAGCAGCAAAAATCCGGAGTGGAGAGTCCAGATATCATGAAGTCATCTCTGATATGTTGAAGGATGGTATTATTGAAGAAGTTCCTGAGGATGAGGTTATATGTTCAAACCCTGTGTTTTATTTGCCACATTGTCCAGTAGTTAAAGAGTCCAGTCTAACTACAAAGGTGCGCTCTGTTTTTGATGCTTCCATGAAAGTTTGAATGGAGTATCTTTGAATGACTGTATGAACACTGGTCCAAACTTGTTTCCAGATTTGCCAGGAATTTTGATGCGGTTCAGGCGTTAGAAGGTTGCTCAGACTGCAGATATAGTAAAAGCATTCCTGCAGATCCAAGTGAGTACTGAGGATCAAAATGTTCACAGATTCCTTTAGAATGACAAAAGTTCCATCAGAATGACGAGGTTTGTTCGCCTGCCTTTTGGAAACTGTAATGTATTAAGTAGTCTGCAATCTAAGGGAAGTAATGATTTATTTACATTATTACTATTATGAGTAGAGTAGCCTCCCTTGAAGGTTTCTAGGAGATGGATCATCAACGGCTCCATTAAAAAACATCGAACTGTTCAACGCAGTGTTTATCACATTTATCAGTGTGATCGATCACGATGCATACTACAATAGTAACTAAAACGGTTAATACATTACAGAAACAAAAGTAGTCCTTAATACATTACAGAAACAAAAGTAGTCCTTTTCTTCTGAATGGTACTGTGAAACACCATTTATCACAGTGTCCATCATCTTGCGTGGAAAATGAGCTATCAGAAAATGTGAACATGGATGATTGGCTGTCTGGTTGTGACAATAATTCTGAGGCTTGTGAGATGGTTCAGCAAGCTGATCAGATAATGGGTCAGGCCAAAATGCCTCTGGCAAAGTGGGTTTCAAATTGTGGAAAAGTTGGTGATTTGTTGTGTAGGGAGTTTTCAAGATAAAACTGTTGAAACAGAATCTTTCAAGGTCCTGGAAATGCGTTGGTTACCTTCAGAGGACTGCGTTTCCTTTGATGGCCTAAAAGGTTCAAAGAGTTTACGTGTCCCTAAAAGAGCTGTACTGAGTCTCATTTCAAGGCTGTTTGATCCTTTGGGTTTTCTCATTCCTTTCACCACAATAGCCAGATGTTTGTTCCAGAAATTTTGAGGTTTGGATTACTTTGGGATCAAGTTTTGCCTGAAGAGTTGCAAGACAGGTTCTTACATTGGGTCAGGGCCTGGAACTTTTGAAACAGTGGAGAATTCCTTGGGGTTACACACTCGTGAGATCCTTTGGAAAGACGTATCTGAATTTCAATTGCAGGCTTTTGGTGATGCTTCCCAGTGTGCTTATGGAGCTTGTGTTTACCTACAGGTGAAAAACCATGAAGGCACTTGGAGTTCTTCCTGCTCACGGCTCGGGGCAAGGTAGCCCCCTTGAAGAGGATCAGTTTGCCACGACTGGAATTATGGGAGCCCTACTTTGTGCAAGACTGGTGGTGTATGCGAGACGGGCATTGAAGTTACCAGAGGATGTGCCCTGTATCTGTTGGACAGATTCAGCTGTTGTTCTGGCCTGGATTCAAAGTGATCCTTACAGGTGGAAGCCCTTTGTTGGCAATCTAGGGTTGCTGAGATTTAGGATCTCATCAGTCCTACACAGTGGCATCGTTGTCCTGGCAAAAAGAATCTTGCAGACTTAGTCACTCGTGGAATTTCAGCAGGAGAACTGTTGAATTCTCAGTTCTGGCTCAAAGGTCCTGCCTTCCTGATAACCAGTGCTGGTTGTGATTTCATCCATAATGCTGCAAATTCTGGTGATGGAGATAAAGGGGGGAGATGAGCTAACAGTCTCTGATATGGTTTGTTCTGAACAATGTAAAACGTCGTGTGAAATTCAACTTGCCCTGATAACTGTGGCCATGGATGAAACACAGTCAGTGGTTGAATGGTTGAACAAGTTTGAACCTGACTTGAATTTGCATGACATCGACACTGAACGTTGGAGCAGTTTGACACGAGCGATGTGAGTGATAGGCTGGGCTGTTCGGTGTCTGTTCAATATCCGATCTTCCAAAGAGAAGAGAAGAGAGGGTGATCTGCAGTACACGGAGCTTTGTGATGCAAAATTTAAAAAACTTTTGAGACATGTTCAAGGAAGGGCATTTTCTGAGAAACTGAAAGCACATGAAACAGACAAGAATTCCTGGTAATTCCTCCATCTCTAAGTTGTCTCCTTTTGTCGGGAAGGATGGATTACTTCGGGTTCAAGGCAGGCTTCAGTGTTCAGGCTTACCATATGAAGCTCAGCATCCAGTTATTGCACCAAAGGGTCATTCTGCTCTTCTTTTGACGCGTCATGTACACTGTACTTTGAAACGTGCAGGTGCGAACAGCATGCTCACAGAGCTCAGAAATCAGTATTGGATTGTGGGTGCAAGGCGTGTCTGTAAAAGAGTCAAACATGAGTGCATTTCATGTCAGCGTTTAGATGCTCCTCCTGGTTATCAAACCCATGGCACCCCTACCTGAGCTTAGAGTGAAAGAAGCCCCCCCCCCCTCCCCCCCATTCTGTGACAGGAACTGACCATGGAGGACCATTGTTTTGTTGTGATGTCCCTGGAAAGACGTTCTTTGTTCTTCTCTTCACATGTGCTGTGATCAGAGCTGTTCGCTTCAAGTTGGTTGATTCTCTGTCTAGTCAAAAACAACTGTCATGGCTTTGTTAGAGTTGGCTGATTCTCTGTCTAGTCAAACAACTGTCATGGCTTTGTTAGAGCTGGTTGATTGTCTGTCTAGCGAAACAACTGTCATGGCTCTGCGTCGTTTCTATGCACGTCGAGGTATACCTTCCATACTCATGTCAGACAATGCAAAGGGGTTTGGGTTGCCAGAGATCATTTGGGGAGAATTTGGGGTCCAGATGCTCCTGATTGGAATGTATTCCACCACGTGCTCCATGGTGGGGAGGACGGTGGGAAAGGCTTATAGCATCCATGAAGTCGACCTTGAAAAGATCAGTAGGCAAAGGTCTCTTACCAGGCTGGAACTAGATACCATTCTACATGAAGTTGAAGCTTGCCTTCATTCTAGACCTTTGACCTTTGTTGGAGGTAAATTAGTTTCAGGGCCCCCTTGACTCCTTTTCATTTTCTTTCGGGTAAATCTCCTCATCACACATTAGTTGTGAATGCAGGAGATGTTGTTGTTCATCCCCAAGATCTAATTGAAAGACAAGGTATTTGTCAACAACTCCTGACAAGTTTTGGTTTTGTTGGACCAATGAGTATATTCGCAATCTTCCTCCATGTAAAGGTGGCCCAGTCAGTAGAAAAGGAGTGAAAAGTTGGTTCTGTTGTTTTGGTTAGGGGTGAGGGATGTAGCAGACTGGATTGGCCTGTGGGTGTTGTACAGAAAGTACACCCAGGGCGTGATGGGTTAGTGAGAGTGGATGTCAAAAGTGGATGTCAAAACTGCAAAAGGAATTTTGACAAGACCTCCAAAAATTCATGATTTTGAATTTAGTGAGACTGTCAGTGAACCCTCACCACCTGTGAACAGACCAACACTGAAATCAGTGCCAGTCATTCTGAGTCCAACCTGTGAACAGACAATTACTGAAAGCAGTGCCAGTCACTGTGAGTCTGACTCCAGCATAAAACAGACAGATATGTTGGAGTGCATGAACACTGAGCCTGAAAGAAATGTGTCGTCTCGCACTGGACGTGTGATCAAAAGGCCTGAGAAACTGACCTTTGATTAGTTTGAAATTTGGTTCAATGTTTCCTTTCATTGAGTTGTTTAGATAATTGAATACTGATAATTGTTATCATTACAGTTACAGGTGAGACATTTGCACCAGAGACTTAATAGTGTTGAGAAGACTTCATTAGATGTGCCATGGTGCTTTAGATAAGACTTGATCAGATATGGTGCTACCAAAGACTTGATATGGTGTGGAAACAAAACACTTACCAAGACTTGATATGGTGTGGAAACAAAACACTTACCAAAGATTGATATAGTGTGGAAACAAAACACTTACCAAGAGACTTGATATGTGATATGGTGTGGAAACAAAACACTTACCAAAGACTTGATATAGTGTGGAAACAAAACACTTACCAAAGACTTGATATGGTGTGGAAACAAAACACTTACCAAAGACTTGATATGGTGTGGAAACAAAAACACTTACCAAGAGACCAAAGACTTGATATGGTGTGGAAAAAAAAACACTTACCAAAGACTTGATATGGTGTGGAAACAAAACACACTTACCAAAGACTTGATATGGTGTGGAAACAAAACACTTACCAAAGACTTGATATGGTGTGGAAACAAAAACACTTACCAAAGACTTGATATGATATGGAGGAAACAAAACACTTACCAAAGACTTGATATGGGTGTGGAAACAAAACACTTACCAAAGACTTGATATGGTGTGGAAACAAAACACTTACCAAAGACTTGATATAGTGTGGAAACACTTACCAAAGACTTGATATACCAAAAGACTTACCAAAGATATGGTGTGGAAACAAAACACTTACCAAAGACTTGATATGGTGTGGAAACAAAACACTTACCAAAGACTTGATATGGTGTGGAAACAAAACACTTACCAAAGACTTGATATGGTGTGGAAACAAAACACTTACCAAAGACTTGATATGGTGTGGAAACAAAACACTTACCAAAGACTTGATATGGTGTGGAAACAAAACACTTACCAAAGACTTGATATGGTGTGGAAACAAAACACTTACCAAAGACTTGATATGGTTTGGAAACA
Organism: Conus betulinus; assembly: GCA_016801955.1. Classification (NCBI taxonomy): domain Eukaryota; kingdom Metazoa; phylum Mollusca; class Gastropoda; order Neogastropoda; family Conidae; genus Conus; species Conus betulinus. The sequence goes on from JADBJO010011941.1 coordinate 22,843, forward strand.
AAACACTTACCAAAGACTTGATATGGTGTGGAAACAAAACACTTACCAAAGACTTGATATAGTGTGGAAACAAAACACTTACCAAAGACTTGATATAGTGTGGAAAACAAAACACTTACCAAAGACTTGATATGGTGTGGAACCAAAGACTTGATCCTATGAAAATATCCTTTTATATGATCCTAAATGGTGCATCTGTAAAACCAGACTGCCGTGATATCATTTTGTTCATTAACAAATAATATGAACTTGTAAGTTGTAGGTGTACGCGTAACGATTAAATGTTATGCGTATTATAAAATATTCTTGTTGGAGTCTTAGAAGATTCCAAAGTGGGGAGAAAGTTGTGGATTGTGTGTGGCACTCTTTCTGTCTAATGATGTGTGCTTGTCCATGCATCTGAATATAACTGTGTGCACATGCGCGTTTGTTTATTTTGAGCTTTCCCATGTGAAAAGATAAAAAAAAAAAAGATTTAGCAAAGGTAAACAGTTTTCTATCGTGGTTTGTTTTTATTTTGGTCGAAGGCAAAATATTGCGTCTTCTGTTATTTTCAGTGTGTTTCGAACAATGTATGCATTTGTTTGTTTATTAATCTATTTACGTATTTAGTTGTTTTTTTTTTTTTTCAACACTCCCCGGCACCCCAGTCCTCCCCCCCCCCCCCCCTTTTTTTTTTTTCTTGTCCTGGGATGTATATCTGTTTACGTTAGGTCTTCAATGATATAAAACAAAACAAAACAAAACAGCAAATTTGACATGAAGAGAAAATCTACAGAGTCAATGAAAGAAATTCGTCAGTGCAGCCAGGTCACTACACACATACATAACGCAACATTTCGACAGACAATGTGGGTATAGGCTATGATAGAATGCTGACCTTGAGAATATTGTACTTAAATGCAAAAAAAGGCCTGTCTGCCATGAAAACAACGGCAGGTAAAGACATTGAACATCTCTACCGGTGTTTGTTTGTCTGCGTGTTTGTTTGTTTTTTTGATTGTTTTAATGTTTGTTTGTTTGGTTGGGTTGTTTGGTAGTTTGTTTCCCGTCACGTTGTGCTTTGATGGCATTGTCTCCAGGTCACTCATTCCGACTCCCCGCCCACAGCCTGCCTTGTTCCGCCGCAGCCCCGGATCCGCCAGTCATAAGGAGAAGTCTATGTCAAGTCGTAATGAGGCATCCCACTCCGACTTGAGGCAGCCCACTCCGACTTGAGGCAGCCCACTCCGACTTGAGGCAACCCACTCCGACTTGAGGCAGCCCACTCCGACTTGAGGCAACCCACTCCGACATGAGGCAACCCACTCCGACTTGAGGTAACCCACTCCGACATGAGGCAACCCACTCCGACATGAGGTAACCCACTCCGACTTGAGGTAACCCACTCCGACATTAGGCAACCCACTCCGACATGAGGTAACCCACTCCGACTTGAGGCAACCCACTCCGATTTGAGGCAACCCACTCCGACATGAGGTAACCCACTCCGACTTGAGGTAACCCACTCCGACATGAGGTAACCCACTCCAACATGAGGTAACCCACTCCGACTTGAGGTAACCCACTCCGACATGAGGGTAACCCACTCCAACATGAGGTAACCCACTCCGACATGAGGTAACCCACTCCGACTTGAGGTAACCCACTACGACATGACGCAACCCACTCCGACTTGAGGTAACCCACTCCGACTTGAGGTAACCCACTCCGACATGAGGTAACCCACTCCGACATGAGTTAACCCACTCCGACATGAGGTAACCCACTAGAGAAACAGTGCTGTGCTGCAGAGGCATTTCAGTGTTTGGTGGCGCCTGTATATGTGATCACATACATGCAAAACACCACTACTTCACCCCCTGCTAACCACAATAACCGCCTAGTCGCGGTGTCAACTTGAGTGAGCTCTCCCCATAAAGGACACCACCAGGTCCGCCAACAACAATCCCCATGACATTGCCGGTGCTGGTGGCCTCAACACGAACTTTACATAGAGCATAGATGTGCACAGGAAATCGAAACTGAGCTCACCCCGTGAGTAGGACGTCAAGAGCCACTGAACTCACCCCATGAGCAGGACAACAAGGGCACTGAACTCCCCCCGTGAGCAGTACATCAAGGGCCACTGAACTCAGCCCATGAGCAGAACATCAAGGGCCACTGAACTCACCCCATGAGCAGGACATCAAGGGCCACTGAACTCACCCCATGAGCAGGACATCAAGGGCCACTGAACTCACCCCATGAGCAGGACGTCAAGGGCCACTGAACTCACCCCATGAGCAGGACATCAAGGGCCACTGAACTCACCCCATGAGCAGGACAACAAGGGCCACTGAACTCACCCCATGAGCAGGACATCAAGGGCCACTGAACTCAGCCCGTGAACAGGACATCAAGGGCCACTGAGCTCACCCTTTGAGCAGGACATCAAGGGCCACTGAACTCACCCCATGAGCAGGACATCAAGGGCCACTGAGCTCAGCCTGTGAGTAGGACATCAAGGGCCACTGAACTCACCCTTTGAGCAGGACATCAAGGGCCACTGAACTCACCCCATGAGCAGGACATCAAGGGCCACTGAACTCAGCCCATGAGCAGGACATCAAGGGCCACTGAGCTCACCCTTTGAGCAGGACATCAAGGGCCACTGAACGTGGGACGTGTTTGCTGCTGATCACCGCGAATGAGAATGATGAGGACAATGAGGACAATGAGGATGATGAGGACAATGAGGACAATGAGGATGATGAGGCTACGGACTTTCCTTCTTCCATGAGACTGCATGCCGTGGCTGTCATCTACACTTACTGTCCAAAGATATCCCGCCGTCGAGAAAGACATACAGACATCTGCAGGATGGGTCAGGCAATGAGTAACATTCTCTAACACGCATCATTAAATGTATGAAACACGTCTGTGCGTTCCCAGTCTTCTCTGGGTAGGAACAGGTCAATGTGTGAGCAAGATATGTGGTCAACCTTCACAAAGTCAAAATCGGACTGGAAATACCCCCTAAAAATTCAAACCAGTGTGAAGCAATCCTTCAAATATGGTGAGATGGGAAATTCTGGAGAAGGACATGTTTTGCTTTGGGACTGTTGGGATGGTTACGTGAATTCTGATTTGTGACGCTTCTAAAGTAATTAAAGACTTTGAATTTGTTGTATTCTTTTTGTCCTGTCCGGATCGATTCAACATGATATCAGAACAAACTCTCGACAGCCCACCATAACACAGCGTCCAGCTCACTGAAGTGTCAAAGAATACGAGTTTAATTCTTCTTAGGTGAAAAAAAAAACACAATATGGGGAACTCATATCATCCCACCTATAGACCTGACATACTCACAACGACAAACATCGCAGACAGATTGCTCATACTCTCAAATTAGGCGCCAGGAAACAAACAAAAGAAAGCCAACAACACAAGGAGTCTTTCCTGAGTTTCATGCACCAATGGAAGAGATACCAGCCGTGCAATTCTTGAAGGCGATCTTGAGGCCGCAACGAACAATTTCAATACAGTAATGGCTCAAACAGCTCGCAAAGTTTTGGGGAATAGGGGATGGAGGAGAAAAAGTTGAGAGATGGGGATACGAGGCGTAGCATAATGACACGTTGGGTCACCGACTTAAGTTTGGATCTGCATGAGAGAAGAAATGAGGGTGAAAAATCACCAAAAATAGTAGAATCTCCATCATCAAGAAAAAATACCAGGTATTTGTTGTCACCCATTCCATCCACTTTTAAAAACATCTATCGCCTTCTTGAACATTCAAATCAATGAGTTGTGTCTGCACAAGCAAGAGAAGTCCTTAATCTGTCAAAGTAAACAGCGTGGTAATCATGCAGATCTTTGAAAACCTTCAAGAGCATAAGCCGGGGCGTTGAATTCTATTTTGTTTGTTTATTTGTGTCTTTTTCCAAATAAAAACAACTGGCTTTTGACAAAAGATGGGCACACGGACAATGATACACGTCGCAAACTGTTGGCCAGGGAGAAAAAGCAATGAGAAGTTTTTGATGATCTGAACACGTGTTGGGACTGACAGCTGCCTACGGCATTCAGGAAAAAAAAGAATTGAAAGGATCTGTACTCGCACCAATACAGTTAGTTGTGTGAGCCTTCCCTGTTCTTTTGTTGTGAGCCAACGGCCATGATGTAGTGGAAGACAGTGCTTGTTGGGAACAAACAAAGTGAGCTCTGTTGAAAAAAAAAGTGTGTACTTCATAAAAAAGGGATGTGAGATCAATGTTGAAAGAAAGAAGCTGCCATCATAAAAGTCGATGATATCATTTGCACATGAAAAATCAATGAACAAAATAGTTCAGGATTTTATGTGAGTGTTCTTTGTATCATGAGACAGACGATCAGCTAACGTGGTGCTAGCAGCATGGCAAATATTATCTCTCTTTTGCGCTATGGTTCTATGTTTGAGAAAAAATAATGTGGAGATGTGCCTTTGCGTGGTCTCACAGAGAGAGAGAGAGAGAGAGAGAGAGAGAGAGAGAGAGAGAGAGAGAGAGAGAGAGAGAGAGAGAGCCTTTGAGCAGCTTGGAGAGAGGCACATTCCTTTTTCTGCAAGAAAAAAAAATATCAGAAAAGTAGTTAAAGACTCAGAATAAAAAAAAAATTACTTGGAGAATATTTCG
>JADBJO010011941.1:35000-52500 GCA_016801955.1 Conus betulinus
TCACCCCACTACACCACACACACACACACACACACACACACACTGGCTGGGGCACCCCCCCCTACCACACACACACACACACACACACACACACACACAAGGGGGGGGGGGGGGGGGGGGGGGGCGAGGAGGAGGGGAATAAATGGAAATATTGACTATTTAGCCTACTGAAAGAACAAGGAACAGGGGCTAAAGAGGGACAGGACAGAGAGATTAAGGCAGAAGGCCCTGGCTCAGCTAGACGTCAGTGACCCTGATGTTCATCCCAGCTGGCTGCGTGGTGCCCAAGCGGCTGATGACAAGGCTCTCCATGTACTTTCTGTACGCACGGTCTGTAAGCGCGTCTTATGAGATTACGCGCGCGCGCGCGCGCGCGTGTGTGTGTGTGTGTGTGTGTGTGTTTCCCTATTACCTCTTGCCTTTTTCTCAAAAATGTCTTTATGCGTGTGTTCTTACGTGACTCTCTCTCTCTCTCTCTCTCTCTCTCTCGTAATTACGTTCTGCTGGAGTGACGTTGATTTGTTATCTACATGAATACTTCTTCCGCTCCCTCCGTGTGGACTGGGCTATCATGCATTTCTTTCTCTCCATTTGTGCTTTGTTTTCATTCTTTTTCCTGGTGCTTCAAACCTGATGGCCCTGCATCTCCTTCGTATTTTTTGTTGGCTAGATTGTTGTAAACATGCTCTTTCTCGCACCTCACTCTCGCCTCTCTCTCCCTCTCCCTCCCTCCCTCCATCCCCCCTCTCTCTCTCTCTCTCCCTCTCTCTCTTCCATTTTGCTTATTTTTTTCAATTTTTATTCCGTATCTTATTTCAATTCTAACCACTTTTTGCATGCTTCTACATTTGTTGCCTTGTCTAATTTGTATTGTTGACCCTACTCAGGGCGAGTACTGGGTGTAAAAAAGCACATCGGTCCTTATCTATTATCCTCGCAAGTAAAAGAAGTGACTTGTCTTGTCTTGTCTTGTCTTGTCTCTCTCTCTCTCTCTCTCTCTCTCTCTCTCTCTCTCTGTCTCTGTGTCAGTGTGTGTGTGTGTGTGTGTGTGTGTGTGTGTGTGTGTGTGTGTGTGTGTGTGTGTGTGTGTGTTTCGTCTCTGTTTTGTTTGTTTTTTAATTTCTTTTGTTTTTGATGTTTCTTCTCTTTCTGTCCAATTTTGTTGACCTCGTATTCAACATTAAGTCTGCACCTTACTAAGGACGCTTGTTACAACAACACTTCAACAGTTATGTTGATCTTTTATTCAATATCAAGTATTAATCTTACTGTTACAGCAACACTTCAATGATTGTGTTGATCTTTTATTCAATATCAAGTATTAATCTTACTGTTACAGCAACACTTCAATGATTGTGTTGATCTTTTTATTCAATATCAAGTATTAATCTTACTGTTACAGCAACACTTCAATGATTGTGTTGATCTTTTATTCAATGTCAAGTATTAATCTTACTGTTACAGCAACACTTCAATGATTGTGTTGATCTTTTATTCAATATCAAGTATTAATCTTACTGTTACAGCAACACTTCAATGATTGTGTTGATCTTTTATTCAATATCAAGTATTAATCTTACTGTTACAGCAACACTTCAATGATTGTGTTGATCTTTTATTCAATATCAAGTATTAATCTTATTGTTACAGCATCACTTCAATAATTGTGTTGATCTTTATTCAATATCAAGTATTAATCTTACTGTTACGGCAACACTTCAGTAGTTATCTGAGCAATTTGCTTTCCTTTTTTTTTTTTAATAAATCGGTGTGATTACTTATTTCGATCATTTCAATGGAAATACTCCAAAATCAAATAATGATTTATGACAAACTGAAGATATTTAAACATGGATTCATTTATGTGCTGAACCATGCACTTTCCCCATTTTAGAGATGTCTTCCTTCTTCTTCTTTTTTTTTTTTTTTTTTTTTTCTTTTTTTTTTGCTGTCCCAGCCTCTGTGTCACCTCAGAGGCAGTGCACCCACGCCGCTCATTCATTCCGACACCCCGTCCACAGCCACAGCTCGGTCGGCCCCACCGCAGCCCCGGCACCGCAATCCACAGGGAGCAGTCATTTTCAAGTCGTCAAGAGGCAAACCCACCGGAGGAGACACTGCACTGCTGCCGAGTCACTTCGGTGGTGTTCAGTGGCGCCTGTTCTGATCTAACATACGCAGGACACTACCTACTAAGCCCCCTACTGACGACAATAATTGCTTAGTCACGGAGCCGACGTGAGTGAGCTCTCCCTCCGGAGGGCGCCACCACGTCCATCCAACGACAGCCCCCATGGACTCACCGATACCGGTGACCCCGACGGAAGCAACAAGGCCACAGACATGGAGAGGATATCGAAATTGAGGGTCACCATGAGAGCAGGGCATGAAGGGCCACAGAAGTTGAGACTTTTTTTTTATGCTGATCGATGAGAATGAGGATGATGAAGATGATGCTACGGATTTCCATTTCGGTCTGAGACTACATGACAGGGCTGTACTCTACGCTTCCTTTCATAATATATCCTGGCGTCAACCAGGCCCGAGAGATACAGCACCTGCAGTGTTGGTCAGAAAATTTTGAGCAACACTCTCAGAAACGCATCCATTAAGTGGATGAAACTCGACTGTGTGGTCCCAGTCTTCCCAACTGAGTCCGCAACAACTCAACTCTGGGTAGGAGCCGGTCGGGGCAGAAAAACCCACTTGACTCTGATGGGATTCGAACCCACGACCTCCCAGCCGGGAATCCGCGACGCTAACCACTTCGCCACGAAGGTTCTACGACTTTACCCCCCCCCCCCCCCCCAACCCCCGAAGGTGACCTCGTTTGTATTTTCAAATGAGTCAAAATACAGTTAAAAAAAAGAAAAAGAAAAGAAAGAAAAGAAAAAAAAAAGAAAGAAAGAAAGAAAGAAAGAAAGAAAGAAAATAAATTGCCACTGTTGTGGCATTAGTTCGCAGAGAGAATTTTTTTTTAATCTGATTGTCGTCTAGAAAAAAGCTTGGATCGTGTATTGACTTTTAAATTTGCAGTCTGTTTTTAATCGATGCCTTTTTCTTTTCTTTCACAGGTTTTAATTGTATTGTTTCGTCATTTGTCCCTTGAGTTTTTTAAGTCTTTGAAACTGTTGATGCAGTTTCCTGACCAGTCTTTTTTTTTTTTTCACATTCAAGATGGAATGACTTATTGGCTTATTTCTTGCATCTCACCTACTGTTGTCATACGTGCAGAAGCCCCATCCGTACAAAGCTTATGAAAAACGTTCAACATATTTGATCATACCTGTGACCAAAGTATTTAGGCTGTAGCGATGCTCTCTTTACAGTCCTGAGAATTTCACTCGTCTTTGAACATCTATATATTTTCATCTGACCAACTTATTCCCTCTTCACCTGTCTGGGGCTAAAAGTTATATCTTTTCGAAATGGACGTTGTTCCGAGTAAGCTGCACTGATAATGCTATGAAAAAACAACTACCATTCACTTTCAAATTGTCATGTGGATTTCATACCCGGGAAGATGGGAAAAATCATTCTTCTTTGGCTCCAGTGCTGCAGAAACTATTCATGATCCAAAGATCAAGCAGACAACAACACTCCAAAAATGATTGTTCAGAATTATTCACGGATACATCATTGTAACAACGTTGTGTGTAAAAACCATCTTTATCATCATTTGTCCAGAATTATTCACAGATACATCATCGTAAACAACGTTGTATGTAACAACCATCTTTATCATCATCTATACACTATACGTAAATAAACATTTGCTCCTCTTTAGATTGTTCACTGCATGTCCTGGCACTGAGTTGCCTAAACATTATGATGCAAACATGTTCATAACCAACAGCCTTCAGGACATTATGATGCGAACATGTTCATAACCAACAGCCTTCAGGACATTATGATGCAAACATGTTCATAACCAACAGCCTTCAGGACATTATGATGCAAACATGTTCATAACCAACAGCCCTCAGGACATTATGATGCAAACATGTTCATAACCAACCGCCTTCAGGACATTATGATGCAAACATGTTCATAACCAACAGCCTTCAGGACATTATGATGCAAACATGTTCATAACCAACAGCCTTCAGGATATTATGATGCAAACATGTTCATAACCAGCCGCCTTCAGGACATTATGATGCAAACATGTTCATAACCAGCAGCCTTCAGGACATTATGATGCAAACATGTTCATAAACCGACAGCCTTCAGGACATTATGATGCAAACATGTTCATAACCAACAGCCTTCAGGACATTATGATGCAAAACATGTTCATAACCAGCAGCCTTCAGGACATTATGATGCAAACATGTTCATAACCAGCAGCCTTCAGGATTATGATGCAAACATGTTCATAACCAGCAGCCTTCAGGACATTATGATGCGAACATGTTCATAACCAGCAGCCTTCAGGACATTATGATGCGAACATATTCATAACCAACAGCCTTCAGGACATTATGATGCAAACATGTTCATAACCAGCAGCCTTCAGGACATTATGATGCAAACATGTTCATAACCAACAGCCTTCAGGACATTATGATGCAAACATGTTCATAACCAGCAGCCTTCAGGACATTATGATGCAAACATGTTCATAACCAGCAGCCTTCAGGACATTATGATGCAAACATGTTCATAACCAGCAGCCTTCAGGACATTATGATGCAAACATGTTCATAACCAGCAGCCTTCAGGACATCATGATGCAAACATGTTCATAACCAGCAGCCTTCAGGACATTATGATGCAAACATGTTCATAACCAGCAGCCTTCAGGACATTATGATGCGAACATATTCATAACCAACAGCCTTCAGGACATTATGATGCAAACATGTTCATAACCAGCAGCCTTCAGGACATTATGATGCAAACATGTTCATAACCAGCAGCCTTCAGGACATTATGATGCAAACATGTTCATAACCAGCAGCCTTCAGGACATTATGATGCAAACATGTTCATAACCAGCAGCCTTCAGGACATCATGATGCAAACATGTTCATAACCAGCAGCCCTCAGGACATTATGATGCAAACATGTTCATAACCAGCAGCCTCAGGACATCATGATGCGAACATATTCATAACCAACAGCCTTCAGGACATTATGATGCAAACATTTTCATAACCAGCAGCCTTCAGGACATTATGATGCAAACATGTTCATAACCAGCAGCCTTCAGGACATCATGATGCAAACATGTTCATAACCAGCAGCCTTCAGGACATGAAAATGCGACTAAAGTGAAATGAGGTATCAATGAACATTTTCATTTAATATTCAACATTAGTGATTAGATTTACCAGAAAAACCAATGCCTGACGGTTTGTTACACTGATGTTCAACGTTACAATGAGGAGACACAGGCCTAGGCGTGCCATGATCCGCTCTGTCCCATTTCTTTGTGTTCGTGCCGCAGCGCAAAGTCCCACCATTTCCTGAGGGAGGCGATTTGTTCAAGCTAGAGTGTCCTCTGACACAACAAGGCATTCCCGCTTGGTGCTAATCTCTTCCCTTACAGATCGCACCAACGCTTGCCAGTGGCTCCATCACTCGTCACCCGGCACGCAAACCGTTGCAGCGTTGACGTGCAGTGACACTGACGTTCACGCGATTGTTGCACGTGCACCAGGACTTTGCGTTGTCCACACGTGTCACAACAGAGATCGAGAACGCTTTGCTGTCATTGGCTGTGGACCGGTCACGTGGGTAGGTGTCCTCTCCTGTAATGACGTCAATGCGAGCTATGGTGTGAGAGGAGTGCTTATGGTCTGAATCATGGCGGATGGAGGGGGGGGGGGGGAGGAGGATAGTTCTTACAGTCCTGGCACTCGTTCCTGCAGTCCTCTCTGCGCAGTTCCTGTTATCCGCCCCACGAGATCCAAATGTTATTCTCCCATGTACAACAAATAGCGTCCTGCCTGCTCGTTTGTAGTGGCAACTATGTTTGCTTGTCTCCGAGTGAGACGATTGGTACCCGTAACCCATTCCCATCTAACTTTTCTCTAGATCATCCATCTGTGATCAGCATCACTTAATCTTTCCACCGCTTAATTAAACTTGACGACCATGGTCCATGGATGCCCTGCCTCCTTGCCTTCTTGCTTCCAACTCTATGGTCCACGGATCCCCTGCCTCCTTGCTTTCAACTCTATGGTCCACGGATCCCCTGCCTCCTTGCTTCCAACTCTATGGTCCATGGATCCCCTGCCTCCTTGCTTCCAACTCTATGGTCCATGGATCCCCTGCCTTCTTGCTTCCAACTCTATGGTCCACGGATCCCCTGCCACCTTGCCTTCTTGCTTCCAACTCTATGGTCCACGGATCCCCTGCCACCTTGCCTTCTTGCTTTCAACTCTATGGTCCATGGATGCCCTGCCTCCTTGCTTTCAACTCTATGGTCCATGGATCCCCTGCCTCCTTGCTTCCAACTCTATGGTCCATGGATCCCCTGCCTCCTTGCTACCAACTCTATGGTCCATGGATGCCCTGCCTTCTTGCTTTCAACTCTATGGTCCATGGATGCCCTGCCTCCTTGCTTTCAACTCTATGGTCCATGGATCCCCTGCCTCCTTGCTTCCAACTCTATGGTCCATGGATCCCCTGCCTCCCTTGCTACCAACTCTATGGTCCATGGATCCCCTGCCTCCTTGCTTTCAACTCTATGCGCCTTTTCTATGCCATCTGCAGCCCTGAGCCAATCCACCCCATCCACCATCTCACACCCTGCCCTTGTACATGGGTACTACCCACCCTGTTCCCCACCTGATACACTGCACATGGTACTACCCACCCTGTTCCCCAACCTAAAACCCTGCCCCTGCACAAGGGTACTACCCACTCGGTTCACCACCTCACACACCCTATACATGGGTACTACCCACCCTGTTTCACCACCTCACACCCTGCACATGGGTACTACCCACCCTGTTCCCCACCTCAAACACTGCACATGGGTACTACCCACCCTGTTCCCCACCTCACACACTGCACATAAGTACTACCCACCCTGTTCCCCACCTCACACGCTGCCCCTGCACATGGGTAATGCCCACCCCGTTCCCCACCTCACGCCCTACTCCAGTACATGGGTACATCCCACACTGTTGCCAACCTCACACACTCCACATGGGTACTACCCACCCTGTTCTCCACCTCATACACTACACATGGATACTAGCCACCGTGTTCCCCGCCTCACACATTGCATATGGGTACTACCCACCCTGTTCCTCACCTCTCACACTGCCTCTGCACATGGGTACTACCCACCCTGTTCCCCACCTCACACACTGCACATGGGTAATACCCACCCTGTTTCCCGTCCTCACACACCACACATGGGTACTACCCACCCTGTTCTCCACCTCACACACTGCACATGGGTACTACACACCCTGTTCCCCTCCTCACACACCGCACATGGGTACTACCTACCCTGTCTCTCAACCTCACACACTGCACATGGGTACTACCCAACCTGTTCACCACCTCACACACATGCAAATGGGTAATACCACACTGTTCCCCACCCCACAGCCTGCCGAAGGGTACTACCCACCCTGTTCCCTACCTCACACACTAAACATGGGTACTACCCACCCTGTCCCTACCTACCTCACACACTACACATGGGTACTACACATCCTGTTCCCCACCTCACACCCTGTACGTGGGTACTACCCACCAGTTCCTGACCTCACACACTGCACATGGGTACTACCCACCCTGTTCACCACCACACACACACTGCCTCTGCACATGGGTACTACACACCCTGTTCACCACCTCACATCCTGTACATGGGTAATGCCCACCCTAATCCTCACCTCACACACACTACACACGGGTACTACCCACCCTGTTCCCCACCTCACACCCTGTACATGGGTACTACCCACCCTGTTCCTGACCCCCACACACTGCATAAGGGTATTACCCACCCTGTTGACCACCTCACACACTGCCTCTGCACATGGGTATTACACACCCTGTTCACCACCTCACATCCTGCACATGGGTAATGCCCACCCTAATACCCAACCTCACACACTGCTCCTGTAGTTAGGTTCTACCCACTCTGTTCCCCACCTCACACACTGCCGTGCACATGGCTACAACCCAGCCTGTTCCCCACCTCACACACTGCCGTGCACATGGCTACTACCCACCCTATATTCCCATCTCACATACTGCCCCTGCACATGGGTACTACCCACCCTGTTCCCCACCTCACACACTGCACATGGGTACTGCCCACCCTGTTCCCCGCCTCACACACTACACATGGGTACTACCCACCCTGTTAACCACCTTACACACTGCACATGGGTACTACCCACCCTGTTCCCCACCTCACACCCTGCCTCTGAATATGGGTACTACCAACCCTGTTCAACACCTCACACACTGCACATGGGTACTACCCACCCTGTTCCCTACCTCACACACTACACATGGGTATTACCCACCCCTTTAAACTACCTTACACACTGCACATGGGTACTACCGACGCTGTTCCCCACCTCACACCTGCCCCTGCATATGGGTACTACCAACCCTGTTCCCCACCTCACACACGGCACATGGGTACTACCCACCCTGTTCCCCGCCTCACACACTAGCACTACACATGTGTACTACCCACCTATTCACCACCTCACGCACTGCACATGGGTACTACCGACCCTGTTCCCCACCTAACACCCTGCGCCTGCACATGGGTACTACCACCCCTGTTCCCACCTCACACCCTGCCCATGTACATGGGTACTACCCACCCTGTTCACAACCTCACACACTGCCCCAGTACATGAGTACACCCCACCATATTCCCCACCTCACACACTGCCCCTGTACATGGGTACATACCACCATTTTCCCCACCTCACACACTGCCCCTGTATATCTGTATTATCCACACTGTTCCCCACCTCACACACTGCACATGGGTACTACCCACCCTGATCCCCACCTCACACACTGCCTCTGCACATGGGTACTACCCACCCTGTTCCCCAACTCACACACTGCACATGGGCACTGCCCACCCTGTTCCCCACCTCACACACTGCACATGTGTACTACCCACCCTGTTCCCCCCACCTCACACACTGCACACGGGTAGTACCCTCCCTGTTCCCCACCTAACACACACTGCCCCTGCACATGGGTACTATCCACCCTGTTCTCCACATCACACACTGTACATGGGTATTAACCTTCCTGTTCCCCACGTCACACACTGCATATGGGTACTAGCCACCCTTTTCCCCACCTCACACACTGCCCCTGCACATTGGAACTACCCGCCCCGTTCCCCACCTCAAACACTGCACATGGGAACTACCCGCCCCGTTCCCCACCTCAAACACTGCACATGGAACTACCCGCCCCGTTCCCCACCTCAAACACTGCACATGGGAACTACCCGCCCCGTTCCCCACCTCAAACACTGCACATGGGAACTACCCGCTCCGTTCCCCCCTCAAAACACTGCACATGGGTACTACCCACCCTGTTCCCCACCTCAAACACTGCACATGGGTAATACCCACCCTGTTCCCCACCTCAAACACTGCACATGGGTAATACCCACCCTGTTTCCCCACCTAACACACTCCCCCGGCACATGGGTACCACCCACCCTGTTCTCCACCTCACACACTGCACAAGGGTACGACACACCCTGTTCCCCACGTCACACACTGCATATGGGTACTAGCCACCCTTTTCCCCCACCTCACACACTGCCCCTGCACATGGGAACTACCCGCCCCGTTCCCCACCTCACACACTGCACATGGGAACTACCCACCCTGTTCCCCACCTCACACACTGCACATGGGTACTACCCACTCTGTTCCCCACCTCACTCACTGCCCCTGCACATGGGTACTACCCACCCTGTTTCCCACCTCACACTCTGCACATGGATACTACCCACCCCGTTCCCCACCTCACACTCTGCACATGGGTACTACCCACCCCGTTCCCCACCTCACAGCCTGCCCCTGTACATGGATACTACCCACCCCGTTCCCCACCTCACACTCTGCACATGGATACTACCCACCCCGTTCCACACCTCACACTCTGCACATGGGTACTACCCACCCCGTTCCCCACCTCACACACTGCACATGGGTACTACCCACCCCGTTCCCCACCTCACACACTGCACATGGGTACTACCCACCCCGTTCCCCACCTCACACACTGCACATGGGTACTACCCACCCCGTTCCCCACTTCACAAACTGCACATGGGTACTACCCACCCCTGTTCCTCACCTCACACATGCACATGGGTACTACCCACCCTGTTCCCCACCTCACACACTGCACATGGGTACTACCCACCCTATTCCCCACCTCACACACTGCACATGGGTACTACCCACCCTGTTCCCCACCTCACACACTGCACATGGGTACTACCCACCCTGTTCCCCACCTCACACACTGCACATGGGTACTACCCACCTTATTCCCCACCTCACACACTGCACATGGGTACTACCCACCCTGTTCCCCACCTCACACACTGCACATGGGTACTACCCCCCCCTTTTCCCACCTCACACCCTGCCCCTGTAAATGGGTACATAGCGCAATGTACTCCACCTCACACACTGCCCCTGTGCATGAGTACACCCCACCATGTTCCCCACCTCACACACACTGCCCCTGTAAATGGGTACATAGCGCAATGTACCCCACCTCACACACTGCCCCTGTAAATGGGTACATAGCGCAATGTACCCCACCTCACACACTCAACCTGTATATGGGTATTACCCACCCTGTTTCCCCACCTCACACACTGCACATGGGTACTACCCACCCCGTTCCCCACCTCACAGCCTGCCCCTGTACATGGATACTACCCACCCCGTTCCCCACCTCACACACTGCACATGGGTACTACCCACCCCGTTCCCCACTTCACACACTGCACATGGGTACTACCCACCTTGTTCCTCACCTCACACATGCACATGGGTACTACCCACCCTGTTCCCCCACCTCACACACTGCACATGGGTACTACCCACCCTGTTCCCCACCTCAACTCACACTGCACATGGGTACTACCCACCGTGTTCCCCACCTCACACACACTGCACATGGGTACTACCCACCTTATTCCCCACCTCACATACTGCACATGGGTACTACCCACCCTGTTCCCCACCTCACACACTGCACATGGGTACTACCCACCCTGTTTCCCACCTCACACCCTGCCCCTGTAAATGGGTACATAGCGCAATGTACTCCACCTCACACACTGCCCCTGTGCATGAGTACACCCCACCATGTTCCCCACCTCACACACTGCCCCTGTAAATGGGTACATAGCGCAATGTACCCCACCTCACACACTGCCCCTGTAAATGGGTACATAGCGCAATGTACCCCCACCTCACACACTCAACCTGTATATGGGTATTACCCACCCTGTTTCCCACATCACACACTGCACATGGGTACTACCCACCATGTTCCACCCCTCACACACACTGCCCTTGCACATGGGTAATACCCACACCTGTTCCCCACCTCACACACTGCACATGGGTAACCCCCGCCCTGTTCCCACCCTCACACACTGCCCCTGCACATGGGTAATACCCACCCTGTTCCCCACCTCACACACTGCACATGGGTACTACCCACCCTGTTTCCCCACCTCACACACTGCACATGGGTACTACCCACCCTGTTCCCCACCTCACACACTGCACATGGGTACTACCCACCCTGTTCTCCACCTCACACACACATGGGTACTACCCACCCTGTTCCGCACGTCACAAATACTGCATATGGGTACTAGCCACCCTTCTCCCCACCTCACACACTGCCCCTGCACATGGGAACTACCCGCCCCGTTCCCCACCTCACACACTGCACATGGGAACTACCTGCCCTGTTCCCCACCTCACACACTGCACATGGGTACTGCCCACCCTATTTCCCACCTCACACACTACACATGGGTACTACCCACCCTGTTCCCCACCTAACACACTCCCCCGGCACATGGGTACTGCCCACCCTGTTCCCCACCTCACACACTGCCCCTGCGCATGGGTACTAGCCACCCTGTCCCTCACGTCACATACTGCATATGGGTACTAGCCCCCCTTTTCCCCACCTCACACACTGCCCCTGCACATGGGAACTACCCGCACCGTTCCCCACCTCACGCACTGCACATGTGTACTACCCACCCTGTTCCCCTCCTCACACACTGCACATGGGTACTACCCACCCTGTTCCCCTCCTCACACACTGCACATGTGTACTACCAACCCACCCTTTTCCCCACGTCACACACTGCACATGGGTACTACCCACCCTTTTCCCCACCTCACACACTGCCCCTGCACATGGGGTACTACCCACCTGTTCTCACCCTCACACACTGCACATGGGTACTGCCCACCCTGTTCTCCACCTCACACACTGCACATGGGAACTACCCATCCTGTTCCTCACGTCACACACTGCGTGTGGCTACTAGCCACCCTGTTTCCCCACCTCACACACTGCCCCTGCATATGGAACTACCCGCCCTGTTCCCCACCTCACACACTGCACATGGGAACTACCCACCCCCTTTCCTCACCTCACACACTGCACATGGGAACTACCCACCCCCGTTCCCCACCTCACACACTGCCCCTGCACATGGGTACTACCCACCCTGTTCTCCACCTCACACACTGCACATGGGTACTGCCCACCCTGTTCTCCACCTCACACACTGCACATGGGAACTACCCATCCTTTCCTCACGTCACACACTGCGTGTGGCTACTAGCCACCCTGTTCCCCCACCTCACACACACTGCCCCTGCATATGGGAACTACCCGCCCTGTTCCCCACCTCACACACTGCACATGGGAGCTACCTGCCCTGTTCCCCCCTCACACACTGCCCTGCACATTGAACTACTACCCGCCCCGTTCCCCACCTCACACACTGCACATGGGAACTACCCGCCCCATTCCCCACCTCACACACTGCACATGGGAGCTACCCACCCTGTTCCTCACCTCACACACTGCACATGGGTACTGCCCACCCTGTTTCCCACCTCACACACTACACATGGGTACTACCCACCCTGTTCCCCACCTCACACACTGCCCCTGCATGGGAACTACCCGCCCCATTTCCCCACCTCACACACTGCCCCTGCACATGGGAACTACCCGCCCTGTTCCTCACCTCACCCATTGCACATGGGAACTACCCGCCCTGTTCCTCACCTCACACACTGCCCCTGTACATGGGTACTACCCACCCTGTTCCCCACCTCACACACTGCATATGGGTAATACCCACCCTGTTCCCCACCTCACACACTGCACATGGGTACTACCCACCCTGTTCCCCCCACCTCACACACTGCACATGGGAACTACCTGCCCCGTTCCCCACCCTCACACACTGCACATGGGTACTGCCCACCCTGTTTCCCACCTCACACACTACACATGGGTACTACCCACCCTGTTCCCCACCTAACACACTCCCCCCGGCACATGGGTACTGCCCACCCTGTTCCCCACCTCACACACTGCCCCTGCGCATGGGTACTAGCCACCCTGTCCCTCACGTCACATACTGCATATGGGTACTAGCCACCCTTTTCCCCACCTCACACACTGCCCCTGCACATGGGAACTACCCGCACCGTTCCCCACCTCACGCACTGCACATGTGTACTACCCACCTGTTCCCCTCCTCACACACTGCACATGGGTACTACCCACCCTGTTCCCCTCCTCACACACTGCACATGTGTACTACCCACCCTTTTCCCCACGTCACACACACTGCACATGGGTACTACCCACCCTTTTCCCCACCTCACACACTGCCCTGCACATGGGTACTACCCACCCTGTTCTCCACCTCACACACTGCACATGGGTACTGCCCACCCTGTTCTCCACCACCTCACACACTGCACATGGGAACTACCCATCCTGTTCCTCATGTCACACACTGCGTGTGGCTACTAGCCACCCTGTTCCCCACCTCACACACTGCCCCTGCATATGGGAACTACCCGCCCCGTTCCCCCACCTCACACACTGCACATGGGAACTACCCACCCTGTTCCTCCCCTCACACACTGCACATGGGAACTACCCGCCCCGTTCCCCACCTCACACACTGCACATGGGTACTGCCCACCCTGTGTTTCCCCACCTCACACACTACATATGGGTACTACCCACCCTGTTCCCCACCTCACACTGCCCCTGCATATGGGAACTACCCGCCCCGTTCCCCACCTCACACACTGCCCCTGCACATGGGAACTACCCGCCCTGTTCCTCACCTCACCCATGCACATGGGAACTACCCGCCCTGTTCCTCACCTCACACACTGCCCCTGTACATGGGTACTACCCACCCTGTTCCCCACCTCACACACTGCATATGGGTAATACCCACCCTGTTCCCACCTCACACACACTGCACATGGGTACTACCCACCCTGTTCCCCACCTTACACACTGCACATGGGTACTACCCACCCTGTTCCCCACCTCACACACTGCACATGGGTACTACCCACCCTGTTCCCCACCTCACACACTGCCCCTGCACATGGGTAATACCCACCCTGTTCCCCACCTCACACACTGCACATGGGTACTGCCCACCCTGTTCCCCCCCTCACGCACTGCACATGGGTACTACCCACCCTGTTCCCCACCTCACGCACTGCACATGGGTACTACCCACCCTGTTCCCCACCTCACGCACTGCACATGGGTACTACCCACCCTGTTCCCCACCTCACGCACTGCACCTGCACCTGCACATGAGTACTACCCACCCTGTTCCCCACCTCACACACTGCCCCTCTACATGGGTAATAGTTCTCTTTTTCATCAAGAAAGGCAGGTGCAACGATAAGATTTGGATCTTCTCTCGTCTTGAGAACTTTTCAATCTGTCAATCCTATTTTGTGTTAGGTTCACTTCTCCTTTCAAGCCACCCACCATAGGACTTATTGTAACACATTCCTCTCTACCCTGCATAGCTCCTGCGTGTAAATCACTGAGATCAGATGACATCTCATCAAACGAATCACACATTCTACTTTTCGCACCTTCCAGTTGGTTACAACGTACACACATTCTTTATGTTTTTTCCCCAACACTTTTCTGAATTTTTTTTTTTTAGTTCATTTCTTCTAGCATTGTCTGGTGTGCAGGCTCCTCCCCCCTCTGCTGATTTATTTCTTTGTTTTGTCGATCGAACTATGACTGAAGCTGCTGAGATTGGAGATGGATAGCTGCAAAAATATTCAAGACCACCTCGGAAACAAACGGCCTGTCTCTCTGATCGCCAGTCTGTCTGGCCCAGTTTTGTCACTCTCTTTCGCATGCTGCACGTGCTGCCGGTCAGTTGGTCAGTGGTTGACCTCCATGTCACTGCTCAGCAGTCCGATACGAGAACACAACGCAGACCACACACATGGAAAAGATATGTGGCACAGGTAAAGAAACTTTCCAGTGAGTGTCACTGTTACTATTTCTATCCACCAAGTACAGTTCTTTTAATCATAATTTGGTCCTGGTTTACAGTTGAAATGGCAAACTGTTCATCTTTGCTATTATTGAAAACAAATAATCAGCTAACCGCCATAACAATTACAAACACATGGTATAGAAAAGAACATCGACCAGATCGACTTTACCATCACCCGTGATTTCCATCTTCTAGCGCAGACACACCTTCATTCACTGATCGAAAGAGGCTAACACGAGCTGTTCACATCGATTATATTGCTGTCATTTTAGAACATAAAAAAAAATTGTTTAACAGCCGCAGCCTTGTCCGCTGTAGCATGAAAACAACGCCTGCAAATCTACTTTCACTAGGACGACTCATTAGGAAGCTGCTTATTGATTGGCCTCTTTCAATTAAGAGAGAGAGAGAGAGAGAGAGAGAGAGAGAGAGAGAGAGAGAGAGAGAGAGAGAATGGTTGCCACATCGCAGTGAACAGTGAGTGTGAACTTTTATTGAATATCAACGGTGACATAGAGGAAGAACCAATAAAGTCTCTTCCTAGCTGCTTACTGATTGATCTCTCGGCTTCAGGAAATACCCACTCCTGTTTTGAAGGCTTTTACGGATGCTGTAAATTGACATCCTAATTTCAACACCTGTGACTATATTGTGTAGATCTTTCGGGCAATTTGTCAAATATTTAGATTAAGTTCATCGACTCAGCATTTTTTTTTCTCTCTCCAATGTATGCAGAATAAAATGGATGGCACACACAGGTGGCAGAGCAAAGTGGATGGCACACCACAGGTGACAGAACAAAATGGATGGCACACACAGGTGACAGTACAAAATGGATGGCACACACAGGTGACAGAACAAAGTGGATGGCACACACAGCTGACAGAACAAAATGGATGGCACACACAGCTGACAGAACAAAATGGATGGCACACACAGCTGACAGAACAAAATGGATGGCACACACAGGTGACAGTACAAATGGATGGCACACACAGGTGGCAGAGCAAAGTGGATGGCACACACAGGTGACAGAGCAAAATGGATGGCACACACAGCTGACAGAACAAAATGGATGGCACACACAGCTGACAGAACAAAATGGATGGCACACACAGCTGACAGAACAAATGGATGGCACACACAGGTGACAGTACAAATGGATGGCACATACAGGTGGCAGAGCAAAGTGGATGGCACACACAGGTGACAGAGCAAAATGGATGGCACACACAGCTGACAGAACAAAATGGATGGCACACACAGCTGACAGAACAAAATGGATGGCACACACAGGTGACAGTACAAATGGATGGCACATACAGTGGCAGAGCAAAGTGGATGGCACACACAGGTGACAGAGAGCAAATGGATGGCACACACAGCTGACAGAACAAAATGGATGGATGGCACACACATGGCTGACAGAACAAAAATGGATGGCACACACAGCTGACAGAACAAAATGGATGGCACACACAGGTGACAGTACAAATGGATGGCACATACAGGTGACAGAGCAAAATGGATGGCACACACAGGTGACAGACACAAAATGGATGGCACACACAGCTGACAGAACAAATGGATGGCACACACAGCTGACAGAACAAAATGGATGGCACACACAGCTGACAGAACAAAATGGATGGCACACACAGCTGACAGAGCAAAATGGATGGCACACACAGCTGACAGAACAAAATGGATGGCACACACAGCTGACAGAACAAAATGGATGGCACACACAGCTGACAGAACAAAATGGATGGCACACACAGCTGACAGTACAAAATGGATGGCACACACAGGTGACAGACAGAACAAATGGATGGCACACACAGGTGACAGAACAATGTATACAGAACAAAATGGATGGCACACACAGGTGACAGAACT
>JADBJO010011942.1:0-16707 GCA_016801955.1 Conus betulinus
GCTTGTTTAGGGTTAGGTAAATACAGAAGTTATGCCACTTAGCCTGACTGATATTGATGATAATCTGATACGATATTGTATGCCAGACATGTATTTATAACTATTGATAACTAGTCATGACATTTGTACAGCAACCACAAATACAAAGTCCAGTCCTTTCACTCTGAAAACAATGTTTTGATTTATTTCAGTTCTTCTGTGTAACTTGCCAGCAACAATCCACACTGATATGCCGTTTTCTCCTGTTTTTTTCCCTAAATAAAAGTTTGTTTTTGTTTTCAAAAAACAGAAATAAATCCATACATCTTTTTTCTAATCATCATAACACTTTATAATCTCTGAATGTCTCATTGAGTTTCTTTGTGTAATCATTTTTTTGCTGATATTGATTTTAGTTCTGTATAGCATGTCAACAACAGCCCAAGCTGTTCCTTTTTTTCAGAATGAAATTACATGAGTTAAACAGAAAAATCCTGAGCATCCTGATACTTTGTCCCATAGATCTCAACAAGTCCTAATAATAGTTCTTCAGTCAGGACAGGTGTGGCCTAAGTCTGTGACTTTCTAGATGAAACACTACAGAACTACAACCAAGTCAACAGTAATGCCTCCTGTGAGTAACCTGAGTCTGTTACCTGGCCATTGGCAGCGATCGCTTTCTTTGTTTTCTTCACTGTGTCAGAGTTCAGGGTCAGACTCCCAGTTGTCGTCTTGGGATCGTCAGGGAGTACCTGGGACTCCAGAGCAGCCAGACGTGACTTCAGCTTTCCCACCATGGCCAGCAGAGAAACTGTCCGTGGCAGAAGAGATCAGGCGTTGGGCAGTACTTCTGTGAGCTGACAGGTCACTTTTGAGGTCTTCCAGGTCTAATTTGGAGGATTTTCTTTCGGCCAGGAAGGCGTCTTCTCTCTGTTGAATTTCCAAGTTCAGCTTTTGGCGCTGGGCCTCCACTGACACTTGGAGGTCATCAAACATGGCCTTGACTTCATCTTTCATGACCTTGAACGTGGCCTGGCCATCAGACACTTGGATATTCAGTTGACTGATCTGAACAAAAAGCAGCAAAAAAAAAAAAAAAATGTTCACATTTTCAACTTGATATTTATCACATCAACAACAACGCAGTGTAACTGCATCTGCACACATGTGTGTTTTCTTTCCAAATAATAGATCAGTTATTTTGTTCTCTAAAGTTATTCACAAATTCCTCGAAAGAGCAGCTAGCCGCTCTGAATCCTGTCTTCATTTCACTATATAACCAGTCACTATGGACTCAAACAATAACCTAATAATCATAACTAAAGAACGAGACAAATAAATAAATAAAAAGATTAACCAGCATTCCAGTTCTATGGTTGTATTTCAGAATGTCAACTGTTATACAGGGCTGACTAGCCCTACAAAAGCTCTTCTTTTCAGATGTTTTACTTATGCCTGTAATACAGGGCTGACTAGCCCTACAAAAGCTTTTCTTTTCAGATGTTTTACTTATGCCTGTATATCAAAGCAGGCCTCTTTTTTCCACCGAGGACAAATACAGGAAGACATCGTCTATTTACTTCAACCACTTTAAGAACCGAGCCATGGCAGTTTATCTTCTGAAACACGGTAGTTTATCTTTTGAATAAAGGCACTATCATGTGCCAGTTCATCTTTGTATTTATGGCAGTTTGTCATGACACATTCTCTTTTGAATCATGATAGTTTTATCTTCTGAATCCTGATAGTTCACCTTCTGAATCCCGATAGTTTACCTTCTGAACCAAGACAGTTAAACTTAAATCTTCTGAAGTAAAAAGTGCATCTTCTGAACCAAGGCAATTTGTCTTCTAAATCATGACAGATTATCTTCTGAAGCAAGACAATTTATCTTCTGAATCATGACAGCTTACCTTCTGAACTAAGACAGTTTCCAGATCAAGATCACCACAGTGCATCTACATGATGTAACCTAATTTTACTTCAATTTGTACTTATTGAAACCTAGTCACTTTGTCAACATTTTTAGCCACAATGTTTTTATTCTTACACTCTACATTATATTTGCTTATTTGAATAGAGAAAGGTCAACATCCATTACTTTATCACACACAATTTGAAATATACACCTTGCTAAATTCATCCTCCATCCATCAAACATATGACAGCAAAATAATGTACTCAGCCGTATTTCAAATCAAAGAACTATCAGCTTTCAGAAAATGAAGCCCATGACATGTTTGAAAGATCAGAACTGTCTGTTCATATCCATTATAACCGAGCACAGTGTGAAGGCTACAGTTCAAAGCAAAGCAAGAAAATGGAACATGTCTTGATGTCATTATTACACATAAATCAGAAATCAGAGCATTTCAATACCAAAGTGGCAGGCTGCAAGTAGATAAACAATTTATATGCTTGTGACTATGAGAAGCATTAACCCTTTCATTCCATACTAATGTAGCAGGCTGCAAGTAGGCATCACACTCAGCAGTTTTCCTGCTTGAGACTATGAGAAACATTAACCCTTTCATCGCCACATAAGCCGCAGAGCTTTTTGCAACCAGAATGCCCCTGTGGCCAATTGGGACCATGGGATGCATGTTTTTGTTTGTGTCATGTCATTAACATTCACATTCACTGTGGACACTACAGTCATTTGAAAAGTACATGGAATGAATTTGACTTTTTTTTTCTTTTTCAAATGGTGTACAGCAGTTGATTTGGTGGTTCAAAATTTTTACAGTCTTATAAATGTAGTGCGCCCACAGTAGCTCTGCTGCAAAACTGGCTTTCAGCTGCTTGGAGCTTGTTGGTGATGATGAAAGTGTCAAGCTGTAAATAACAACAATCATCAATGGTGGTGCCACTGACTGCAGCTACATCAATTCTGACATGTGACTGTGTCTTCTTTGTTGGGTTGCTCCATGATGTTCTAATGCTGGTATTTCCTATGAATCACCAACATTCTCGCACTGCCACAGACCTGCACACACACATACACACGCACCCATAAAACACACAGACTCAGATCCCCAAGCAACATCACAACACAGACACACAGACCCACTGAACCTTTCTGTGTGTACTCCACCTTTTCCATGACAGCTGTCTCCCTGTCTTCCAGTTTCTTCACTTCGGCCTTCAGCTCTTCCCTCTTCTTATTGGCCACCTCTGAAATCCTTGCAAAGAGAGGACACTCGTGATGTGTTGAAAGAAGCACATAGCAGGCAAATCAGCTCCTCATGATTTGTACAGTACAGTTCGGCATGTCTACCGCTGTGACTGGTGCAGGTGACTTGGTGGTGTGTGGCCAGTTCCTCAGCTGATAGGTCACTCAGCTTCAACTTGATATGATCACGAGTTGCAGGAATGTTAGCATGGAATCTGGAACAGGTATTGCAAAGTTTCATGGCACACTGCAGGCAGAACATAGTGCCCTCTGCTTCCTCACAACAGCTGCACACAAGGTTGCCACTCAGTCTTTTCTCACTCTCTACCATCGCAGCTGTGGCAAAGTCAGTTGGCAAAGCGTCCACCAGAGAGGCAATGTCATCTTGATCCTGATGGGAAGCAGGAAGGATTTGTTTTTGACAGAGAGGGCAGCCGGCCTGGTTGCCTTCCTTTTCAATCCAAGCCACCACACATTTGACAGACAAGGTGAGTGCAGGGAAGCAGTTTGGGAAGAGTAAAGCCATCATGGCAGACAGGGCACTCTCTAGGGCCTGGAGCTGCAGCCGCCATGTCTGAAAAAATACATTTGGAATATGACCACAGCTCAGAATTGGAAACAAACTGCACCCCAAGTCCTCGACAACTCCACCCCTTCCCTATACACACACGCTCATTAACACACACACACACTGTCTATCCCCCTTCCTATACACACACACACTCATTGACACACTCATACACTCTCTATCCCCCTTCCCTATACACACACGCATTGACACACTCATACTCTCTCTATCCCCCTTCCATATACACACACACTCATTGACACAATCATACACTGTCTATCCCCCTTCCCTATACACACACGCTCATTGACACACTCATACACTGTCTACCCCCCTTCCCTATACACATACGCTCATTGACACACTCATACACTGTCTATCCCCCTTCCCTATACACATACGCTCACTGACACACTCAGACACTGTCTATATCCCCCTTCCCCATACACATATGCTCATTGACACACTCATACACTGTCTATCCCCCTTCCCTATACACACACACTCATTGACACACTCATACACTGTCTATCCCCCTTCCTATACACACACACACTCATTGACACACTCATACACGTCTATCCCCCTTCCCTATACACACACGCTCATTGACACACTCATACACTGTCTATCCCCCTTCCTCCTCCCTTGCTCCTTCCAGCCATGCATCTGCTTATTCCCCATCTCTCCCAATGTCACTTTCCTCACTCTTCCTCCTCCGTGCCCTTTCCCTCCATTCCAAACCTCACACACACACACACACACACACACACACACACACACACACACACACTCGTGTGCAATTTTCAACACTGTGAAGTCATGAAAGATCTTGTGAAATCCTGCAAAACCCTCTGAAGCTTTAACTTTAATAAAGTAATGACTGTTCACGTTTAATCAAGCATAATCACTGACTGAAGAAGATTATCATTATTCCACCAACAAACTCTTCATGCAGTTAGCTGGTCGACACTGACTGCCTTAGGACAGAGATCTATACCTCTGAAGTTATGTCCCTTTAAGACTAAATTTGCAACATTTGGGAAGGGAGTAAGGGAGGGAATTAGTGAAATTACGATGAAGTTCAGAAACAGATGGGAGAAAGAGAGAGGGATAGTGGGGGATGGGTAGGGGTGGAGGTCAAAGGGCAATGGAGAATGTGGAAGTGGCAGAGGGATGACAAGTAAGTTATACATTGCAGAAAAATGAGAGGATGATCAATCCATTCGGAAAACCAAGACTTACCCCTAGTCAGTCTCGTCACTTTCAGAGTACATGAAATAGGTTCGGAATAGGTTGGTCAAGTTGAAGAGGATCCATCAACAATGAATGAACATTATATGTAAAGCCACGCTGCCTCAACAATGACAACAACAACAATAACAACAAATCAACTATCCATCTTGGAAATGATTATAAAACATGAAAGTGAACTATGAAAACATGAAATATAGACAATCAGGGCTTAATTCTACCATACACACCCACATCCATACCCACCCACATGCGATTGAAAAGAGAATGCTGCATAAGGGGGGCTATTTTCTTTTTTCAAAATACCATAGTCAACATCAAAATTTGCTTTCATCAATTCCCATGAATGAATGGGAGAGAATGGCGGACACCTACATATATCTTTATCATTTAATCCTGATTTGCTTTGAATGTCTGAAGTGTAAGTGGCAATTGTTGTCAGTAATTTTATTTCTCTTGCCCTTTTCGGAAAGTGAATATCGGATCTTAATGTACTTTCTACTTCATTAAAATGATCAACACAGCTACTTCTTAGAACATATTCAGGAGTAGCTAGCCTGCGATAATCATCTAGAGGTATAACTCCTGCTTCTTTATATGTAGCTAGAGTTAGAGCATGAACAGGTATACCCAACTCTAATTTATACGCCTTCGAGTCCACATATTGCAATGTCTTCAGTAAATAATTTGGAGCTGTAAAATATATTTCCTGTGCATATGTGAGTTTTGACCTGACTAGGGCTGTCGCGAGGTGAATCAAACATGGAGTATCTTAACCCCAATAGTGCCTACTAACAACTACCAATATGCTGAAGCTCTATATCCGAACCATTGGAGGTATATACTGACGGTTCAGTGATTAATGATGGAAATGCTGGTGCTGGATTTGTTATTCCTGGCTTTAAGAAAGAACAAGTTTATCATGTTGGAAAAGGCCATTCCATTTTCTCTAAGAGCTGGTAGTTATTCTCATGGCCTTAAGGTATATTGCAAATCTTCCCATGATTATATTACGAATTCTTTTGTGTGTTGATTCAAGATCTGTTTTACTGTTGCTAACTTCAACTAAGCTAAAGGAAAGAGCTGACATTATAATTGAAATAAGGCATCTTGTTAATTTTCTAATGCAAAAAGGTTCTGATGTAACTTTTTGTTGGGTCCCTTCTCATTGTGGTGTCCAAGCAAATGATTGGGCAGATAGAATGGCAAGGAAAGGGGCAAGGTATGCAAATGGCTGCACAACTGTAAAGATTCCATTATCTGTAAAAGAGGGATATCATCTTCTGGAGGCAGTCTATAAAAAAAGCCAGCCACGAAGTCACAACTTTTGACAGTAAAGAAAAGACTCCTTATTGCAAAAAGTTATTAATAATGAGCCACGAGAAGTTAGCTCTTTATGTTACAGACTAAAACTCAATGCATTAAAATGCAAACATATAAACGACAATAGGCGTCCCTGTGGAGAGAGAATGTTAGCGTTCAATATTTTATTCTATTGTCCGTTCACAAAGCAATATTTGCCTGATTCTCTGGCAGTCAAAAACAAAACTAAAGATGACGATCTCAAAGCCAGTATTGATGATCAATCACTTCTTGTCACTGCAGCTAAATCTCTTCTTCGGAGTCCGATAGGAACAGCTCTGTAGATTGCTTGTTTTGAACATTTTAAAAATCTAAATAATAGGTATTGTTTATTGATGTTATTTCTGTCAAACAGGGTATTATGTTGATGGGGGATATGAAATGACAGGGTATTCCTATTTGTGATGAAATACTTGTCATTCAGGATGATTTCAAGATCCGTCTAAAAACACTATTTTGTGAAAAAAGACACTAAATCAAACAAAACAAAACAAAACAAAACAAAACCCATCCACACACACACGCACACACACACACACACACACACACACACACACGCACATTCACATTATTCCCAATTCTCTTAACATGACTTGACTCACTGATGCCATTCCAAGTCATTTAAAGATAAAATAACCATATATGCTCAAAACTGAAAAAGTACAAATGGTTACATCCCATATTTGTCAAAGAAAAACAGCAAAAGTGCTCACACCCTATGTTGTCACTGACTAAAATGTCACTCAAGGCAAGACAAAGGTGATTAATCAGGGGCTTTGAGTTCAACCACTTCAATGGAATTAACTTGTACATTGTAGATCATCACTTAAGTATCAGTTCTCAGGAAGAAATTATCAGTTTCACAGATACTGATGTGGACATGAACTGTTGAGCAGGACCAGAATCAGATGACGGTATCACTGACAAGCTCAACAGATTCTGGTAATCATACACACAGCTGTATAGAATTTCAAACAGTTCTACTGAGAGGAGACAAGGGGGTGGGGGGTGGGGGGTGGGGGTGGTCAGAGGATGGTGTGTGTTGGGGGGGGGGAGGGGGGTGGGGAGAGGGGGGTAGCAGAAACATGAACCAACTGCAACTGCACCCTTTTTTTTCATTTTTTTTAAGTGACCTCCTTTCCCCACCAGGCACAACAACGTAATCAACAACAATGATGAACAAAGTCACTGTGATGACTGCCACGTTAAAGAAAAAACATACAAACTTGAAATCATCATGTTTGAATCTCATATGGTCTTCATCTTTATACAAACTGTAGTAAATCATCATGTTTGAATCTGATATGATCTTCATCTTTATCCACATCCACTCTAAGATGGAATGTGGCTGTGTTTATAGTCCAGCTAAAACAGTCGCATACTCACAAAGTTCACCAGTCTTGAAGCTCATATTTCTAGCTGATTAATAAAAAAAAAAGACAAAGACATCTTCATCCACTTGACACTTGTCACAATCAACATGTTGGTTTTATTCTGCCGCTTTGTAGGTTTTCATTTAGAAAAAACAAACAACTGGTAAGAAAAAGACCTACAACACACTGTTTAAAACAAGTTGTGCTGTATGTGGGGTTTAGCAGACTGTTATTTAAGCTGATAAGTCTGGCTGATCCCTTGGTAAAATCCTATTTGAGAAGCCCCCAATTTTTTTTTTTTCTTTATCTGTACTAAAAAATTCTACACTAACAATACAGGGAGTCTGGAACCTTCTTTTCCATTCATTATCAATTGTCTTACTGAGAAGTCTGCTGCTTTGGGTTGCACACAATGCAACAGCAATGCATTCTAATCCTTGATGGTGGCTGGGAAAAGAGAAGCATGCCAACACTGGCTACATCATTGGATCTGCTGCAGTTGATGACAATTACACCTTGATCGCTGGGTGGAGGACATGGTTGTGTTACTCTTGCTCATGGCTGTTTGTCCACTTATGATTTCATGTAGTATGGTCCACTTTGCTACTTTCCTTCACTGTTAAATGATGGCCTTCCAATCAAAGAACTCTGACACTTTTTGAGGTGTCAAGATACCAGTGAGTTATAAAATGTGTAGCTCATCTTTGCGTGGCTTCAGGCTTGTTAAAGATGCACTGGGTATGAGGGTCCCATACTGTGCAGGCATAATAATCTAGTAAGAGACAGACAAGAGATTTGCAAGCAACCTCCTCAGGTGACCAGCACTGATCTTTAGACTGATGTAAGGAAAAACAACGAAGGGAGGAGACAGGAGGGGGAAGTTTGCTCTAAAATAGGACTTGACCAACTCCAGTACGTCCTGGCACAGCTTGCACAAGTTCCTGGCTTGGTGAAGGATGGCAGAAGACTGGAGTCTTCATGTGAAAG
The DNA here is from genome assembly GCA_016801955.1 of Conus betulinus. NCBI lineage: Eukaryota > Metazoa > Mollusca > Gastropoda > Neogastropoda > Conidae > Conus > Conus betulinus. Next base: position 8,696 of record JADBJO010011942.1, read on the forward strand.
CTGTCTAGTGTGTGCACCATGGAAACAAAGGCTTGCTTCCTCCTGTAGAGTGACCATCCTCACCTGTATTGGAAATCTACACAAAACCTTGACACAAAATTATTGAAAGTCTTGGCCTTCACAGTTTGTTGGGGTTGAGTTCCGTTCTTTGTGTGCGGCAAGAAACTGGCCTGTCTGAACTGAGTTCTACCATTGATCTGGGCCAGTTGAGATAAGTGCAACACTGGTGTTGTGATACAGGTGTATGTTTTACCTTGAGACTCTTCATGCTCAGTAGGTTGGTGGGAAACCTACTTGCCAAACAAGTGAGCATGAAGAGTCTCGATGTGAAACATACACCTGTATCACGACGCCAGTGCTGCACTCATCCTGGCTGACAACTTGATGAATCTAACAAGTGGCCTGACTCAACTGAGCTCTGCAATGATCTTCAGCCTGTTCTACTGGCTTCAGAACAGCCACTAAACTTTGAAAAAAAATGAAAATGTGCTTCAAAAATGATATCGTGGGTTTTCTCCCATGATAGTCACTAGTTCATGTTACAAACTTTTATATTTTCATGTTTTCTAAACTAAATTCCTTTTCAATTGCGAACCGAAAGTAGGTTTTCATCGAATGAGGAAGTTGAAATGATAAAACATTCAGGAACAAACTGTACCTCCTGGACAAAATAATTAGTATAAGTTGAAGTTGTTAGAGCAATTAAAACTGTCATCAACACTGCATTATATTCTTTACTGGATGAAGGAAAGTAGAAAAAATCTCACCTGAAGTTTCTGGCTTCTTGTCCACTGTCGTATGTCAATAATTATTTTGAGTGTCCTCCCTTGGCTCAAACACACGATTGTACGTAATTCCGGAAAATGTCGAATTTCTACAACCTGTAAATGATACAAGTTTAGAAATACGGTCTCATTATTTCAGAGATCTGCTAGAAGAAAAACGCTGGGTCTCATAATGATCTGGGAAATGAAAATAACATTGATGAATCTGAAGACAGACAGACAGACAGTAATCCCCCAGTTTAGAAAGCAGTAGCAAGATGAGAGAGAGAGAGAGAGAGAGAGAGAGAGAGAGAGAGAGAGAGAGAGAACAAAAAAAGATATAGAACAGGGGAAGTCACGCTGACACTGTCTATAGGGAGGGGCCGAGGAAGGCTCTTGCTTACGCAGACAAAACAAGTGGCTTACAATTTGTCCCACTATTTAATTTTGTCTCACTAAACAATTTCAATTCAATAATCAACCACTGGTTATTTAACCAGAACACAATACTGAATTTTGAGTCAAAAGATTTTCAAAACCAAAATTAAGGTTACACATCAAATATTAAATAAATCATCAAAAAGAGTCAAGCCCAACTTAGGCATCATCCCATCCCTGAGGCTCCGCAGGCATACTGAGATGGGTAGCAGAGTACTGGTATTTGCAGACTAGACCAGGGACAACTTTGGGTACAGGGTAATGAGGGTAATTGGGCAAGATTGGAGGGAGACAAGGGTCAGGGGGAAAAAAAAAATTGTGGCAGAACAACGACGAAGTCGAAGAAAAAGGACGGAGCCTGGGAATCACACATAACACAATACATTAGCCTTCTATGGCAAAGAAATCTACTATTAAAAAAAAACTACAAACAAGACAAACACCGCTGAACATAAAAGAACCCATCAATAAAAACACATCAATCTTCATTCTTGGGACACACAACAAATATCCCAGCAAATCGGCAATCTTAACCCACTAGCGTGGAAGCATTATGCCTTTCACACACTCTTACAAACACTTCCATACATGAACATTCAAGCCCTTGTGCAGAAATAACCAACAAACATCCTAAAAAATATTCCTACATCAGTGCAACAACAATTCATCTCCACAAACTTCTAGCACTGAGAAAAGTTCAATTAGCAACACAATACATGCTAACAAAGCTAAACAACTCACTTCTCCTTAGTTGCAAGGGTCATTCCATAAGAACTAGGGAATAAAAGGTTTTTTTTTTTCCATTGGAACTAGGCCCTAACTGTACAAATCTTCTGTTAGTATAATGATTCAATGTCAGGAGTATTGGGCTAAATTATGAACCCTAGCCCTAGACACATTGTTAGCAATGACCCTTAAAAGAAGGTGAGAGAAAATATACAGACTGAGGAAATCAAAATGAGAAAGAAATTTAGACTGGTCACTAAGATTAAACTCTTAGTTCTGTTCACCTGAGAAAGGAGAGCACAAGAGAACTGAATAAGCATGACAGACGAAATAAATCCATTAATTTCTTTAACATGCCTCAATACTATTTCAAACAAGACAGCTACTAAATATCCTGTAGAATGGCCAGGATCCCTTCCCCAATTTCAAGATGTCTCCCAAAAGCACATGGTAAGCCCAACCGGTTCAACATACAAACTTGGACCAGTATGTAGGCAAGCCCAATTCATAATATGACCAGTAACAATATACAGGCTTAGTTTTAGTCTAATTTCCTTATAATGTTACTACAGCTTACTAACCTGAATTAAAAAGACAACTCTGCTAACTTGGTTTTCCTCTTTGTTTTTTTCACTCTTGAGAGACTGTGTGTTTCCTCTTCTCTTCAGCGGTCAAAAATGCGAAAGTACTCGCTATGTCACGGAACAGGAAATAGGATGTGGAACTTATCGGGAAACAGGAAGTAGGTTGGGGAACTTGGTTATTCCTTCCCTAATATAAATGAATTTCAACCCCACAAAATAATTACTTCTAGTAACTTTATCAACAAGATTTTTATATATACAAAGAATAAAAATAATAAACTAAAACCAAATCAAAATACATTGTCTTCAATTCCACAACCTTATTTTTACCACTCAAGGGGAACAACTCTCCAAAGGAAACAACTTCTTAACAAGAGACTAAAATTGCGGTTACTTCCCTTGAACTGTGCTTGTGTAGACCAGCCCTCTGTCATGCTGTCTACAAATCTGCTCATGACGATGACAATCCAAACCATCCAATTTCCAAAGAGGAAGTTATAGTTGCGCTAAGAAAGGTAAAACCTCGCAAAGCTGCTGGTCCAGACGGAATTATCAGTGAACTGATAAAAAGTGCGTGCCCGTCAAGTTTATTTCTAGATTTTCTGGTTAAATTCTTTAACTCCTTATTTGATCAAGGGGTATATCCCAGAAGTTGGTCCGAGTCTTGTTGTTATCCCATTGTATAAAAAAAGGTGATTCAAACGATCCAAATAATTATAGAGGAATTTCATTGTGTAATGTTGGCAGTAAACTGTACAGTGCTATTATCAACAGGAGATTACAGGAGTGGGTGGAAGAAAATAACATGACCAGGAAATTTCAAGCTGGGTTCAAGAAAAACTATTCTACAGTTGATCACATGTTCACATTAATGGCATCTGTACAAAAAACAGTTTTGCTTAAATCGTAAATTATATGTTGCATTTATTGACTTCGAGAAGGTTTTTGATTCAGTCAATAGAACCTTGCTGTGGCCTATCCTGTTTAAAAATGGTATCCATGGAAAACTTTATAAATGTGTTATAGGTATGTATAATTGTGTAAAAGCAAGAGTGCGATCTGGTGATGCTCTAACAGACTATATAAACTGCACTTCTGGTGTGAAACAAGGCGATGTCTGTAGCCCTGTTCTGTTTCTTTATTCATTCAGAACCAACACAGGAGGTTATATATTGTGGAAGGCACGGTGCACATTTCATAAATGATGTGGAAATTTTCATTCTTCTTTTGGCTGATGATGTGGCCTTGGTGTCAGAAACTGGGTTGGATTACAAATCCAGTTAAATACTTTGCAAAGAGTTGCTGCTTCATTAGAATTAAAGGTTAATATGGCAAAAAGTAATATAATTGTATTTAGAAAGGGTGGATATCTAGCAGCGAGAGAAAGATGGACGTAGAATGGGTCTACAATGCCTGTTGCCAATGTGTATAAATACTTAGGAATATACTTCTCTCAACGCGTTTGAGTTTTGTCTTCACTTGCAAAAATTTGGCCAGTATAGCAAAAAAGGCGTTACTCTGCATACTAAAGAAATTATCATTGTTAATAAACGATTCCCTTACTTTGTTTTTGAAGTTATTTGATGGCCAGGTTCAACCTATGGTACAGCACGGAGCTGAAGTATGGGGCCTCGATGCAGTTGCTGCAGTACACTATGAAAAGTTACATCTGTTTGCTTTGAAGAAATTTCTTGGTCTATCATTGCAAACGCCAAACGATTTGGTATATGGCGAAACGGCTAGATTTCCCATATATTTGAATTCCATTATTAGTGTGCTCGATATTGGCTGAAAATTACTCAGATGCAAGGTCACAGATTCCCATATAATGCATATCGAATGTTGTTAGAACTGGACGACAGAGGTAAGAAAAACTGGGTGACTAATGTGAGAATGAAACTGTGTAAACATGGTTTCGGATTTGTATGGATGAACCAAGGTGTTGGTGATATGAGTGCTTGTATCCAGGTATTCCGAGAAAGACTCGATTGCAGTTGGCAAAACTGGAATTGGCATGTACAGAACAGTGACAGATTTGAATTATGTAAAACGTTTAATAATCTACGATGTTTACCTGTATATATATCAATGAAAATGGACAAACATTTAAAACGCATCATGGCTAAATCTAGATTTGATGTTTCCGATCTCTTTACTCATTATTTTCGTTATAGACAGTCATGTAGTGGAAATTTGATCTGTCCTTTGTGTCGAAATGCAAACGAGGATGAAATTCATTTTGTATTGGCTTGTCCAGTACTAGACGAACTTAGACAGGAATTCATCGCAAGAAAGTGTGACGTGACGCTTGACAACGCCATCCCATCAGTCCCACTAAAACACCAAACCAAAAAATAGATTTCAAATCTATGCCCACTCTCCCCTCTCAACCCCCCCCCCCCCCCCCCCCCCCCCTTTCTTGCTTGGGACAGTGCGAAAGGCCCTACTGACTGACACGATCAGTGACACAGAAAAAAAAATTGCGTCACGGTAAATACGTGCCGCCTTTCGTTCTTAGCAGCCTACCTCCCTTCCCCCCTCTCAACCCTCCCTCCCCATGCTGTACGATACACCGCAGCGTGGGAGTGCGTTCTAACAATAGCCCGTCTCACCCCCCCCACCCCCCCCCCCCCTCTCTACCCCGCGACACAAAGGCAGGTGCCGCGCTCTCCACCACCACCACCTCCACCCCCCTCCCTTTCATCCCTACCGTCCCCGTCCTCGCAGGCACCTGCACGTGCTCGCGAACACCTATGCGGACGCATAAATTAGCTGGGGCTCAACGGTCAGCTACACGGGTGCATAAATTATCCCGTGCCGATTAGGTTCAAACAATTTCCGAGGCGATTGGTGACTAGACTAAATCCCTCCCCCTCTCACCCCTGATCGGTAAATGACAGGTCATCTCAATGTGATTCAACAAGCCATAGATTCATAAACTCGGCACACACCGGCTCAGCTTCACTGACCCCTCAGGACTGCCTGTAGACAAGAGCAGAGGAAGACAAAGGGACAGAGGCCTAGGAAACTCTTGGTAACTCCTTGATCTCAAGTCATTCCCTGTTCATTCCCAGGAAAAGTGAGTTGGTACTCTGGTTTACATTTTTGAATCTATGTATGATTTTTTTGTATGCTGTGTGTGTTAGCATTGTAACTTTGTACAAATGCTTAGCAACATTTATCAAAACTGATGAATGATTATTTTGTGTAGTAGTTTGCTTGCCATCATATGGCAAAAGCTCTCTCCCAGTGGTTTTGATTCTTTGTGAACAATCTGACCACTGCTCTTTGTGTTCACCCTGACTTTTGTCAGTGTGCAACTCTGTCTGTTAAGATAATAATTCAATGATTAATTTTGATCAGGAAAACAGTATGCCTGTGCTAGGTAAAAACTGCTACTCTGATTTATAAATACTGGTAATTATTGGAATGATTTGTAGTGTATGACTCCAAGTCTACACCACATGTGTACTTGGACTAAGCATAGCCCAAGTCAGTGTGATTTGATTCATATGAAACAAGGAAGAGTGTATAACTAAAACTGTAACATTGTATTACTGTCTCCTACCCTTTTGTTAGCTTAACTTAGCCATTGAACAAAAGTGGAGGTTAATAGTTATAGCAAAACTCTACCATAGAGAAAACTTTGCTGGCTGAGTCTCACACCCTCTCTGAAAGAAAGAGGAAAAAGGGTAAATGTGTGCACTCGACAGACCAGCCACCAGATTCTCTCACTACAGATCAAGTTCTCTTTATCGCAGAACTGGGATCCTGGTCACGCTACACATTGCGACTGAACCAGGAGCTGGGACTTCGCCAGAAACCAGGGCGACACCAGACAACAAATCTACACCAGTGGGGCGGTCACCAGCCATAGGAGAGAACAACTGTCTTCTCTGAAGCAAAGCTAAGTTTGCTTACTACCTGGACTCAAAAACCCCATCAGACCCTTACCCTCACTTTATGATGAAACAGTGAGAACTTGTCTATGAGTACCATCCTGGCTACAATACTGGGTATTCGCAAGCGGGTGGATGTATAATAACCATATACATTCAGTGTAACTTAGACAGAACCCCTGTATACCAACTTAAGCTTGCTGCACAGAGTGCCAGCGAGTAAAGTAGGAGTGAGGAAGGACCCCTCATTGTGGTTGTCCAATGAGAACTGAAACACAGCCTATGGAAGTGTCACACCATTTCTTATCTATGTATAAGTAATAAAAGTTAATGTGTGAAAGTGCACTTAACTTGTGTCAGTTCCCTGTTGTTCAATCGAATGTTGCATGTTTGAACTTCTCTCTTCAATTCTGTATCTCGGAGCTATAAGTACTTGTAATTAATAGTACAGGCCTAAGGAAAATTATCTCAGAGCCATTCTTCCGTATTTTATCAACACCCGGAAACAAATAAACATTTCTTTGATGACTAGTACCGGAAAGTTGCTCCTTCCACCACTAGTAAGAGAGGGGGTGTAGGTGAAATGTAAGATAATTCTCATCGAGAAATTATTCTAAGTCCTTCCCCTAGAGGACCCACCTACCACTCGCATCCGTCTCGTCACAGAAAGTACTTCAATAATCCATGCCTTTTCAAACTAACCTTGTTAATGTCGTCATCATATGAAAACACGGTTAAAAAGTTAGTGATTTATTTATATAAAGCATTCAGAAAGCGAACTATGTATGTAACATAAAGAATAACAAGATCAGTTTTCGACATGATTTATGATGTGCATCCCCATTCTAAGGGGCTATGGCCTTTAAGAATAAAACATTTTCAGTCTTGAGTCTCTCTCTCTCTCTCTCTCTCTCTCTCTCTCTCTCTCTCTCTCTCTCTCTCAGCACATGTATACTGCTCAAAACAATTGAAAGGCCACTACCACTTTTTAGGGTACCGTGTTTGACTTTATTTTTTTTCTAATAACACGGCGCTGCACCCTGCCCAAACTTACTGAATTTGGTTGCATGCCTGATCAGTCAACTTGAATTTGATCAGAAATCAACTCAGTCTGTGTCATGCACATCACAGCGGTGAACTGAAATGTGCACATACTGCACGAAAAAAAAAGGGTGCAAATCAAACAGGCCTGTGCAACGGAGCACATCTGAACTGCAGGAATACTGTAAATGACGTGCAACCCATGTCTTATCTGAACACAGGTGAGCCAGTTTTGAGAGACTGGTGGGCATTTCTGCCTGTGTTTACGGCACTTTTGCAACCATGCCTCGGAGACAACGACTGAGTCAGGATGACCAAGGGCGGGCAATTGCGTGGCTTCAGGAGGGGGCGTGGGGGGGAGAGGTTGGTCGTCGACTGTCAGTCGCCCATTCAGTCATCCAGACTTTGAGAGACCGCTTCAACCAGACAAGAAGTGTTGCTGAGCGAAGACGTCCAGGATGCCCAAGGTCCACCTCCAGGCAGCAGGACAGGTTTGTTGTCCTGTCAGCTCTGAGGCAGAGAACGGCCACTTCCGACACACTCAGGGGGCAGCTGCAAGC
>JADBJO010011942.1:38914-56414 GCA_016801955.1 Conus betulinus
CATTCCTGAGGCAGGTATAAACAGAGGTAGGTATCCTAACTCACATTCCTGGGGCAGGTATGAACAGAGGTAGGTATCCTCACCCACATTCCCCGAGGCAGGTATAAACAGAGGTAGGTATCCTCACTCACATCCCCAGAGACAGGTATAAACAGAGGTAAGTATCCTCACTCACATTCCCAAAGGCAGGTATAAACAGAGGTAGGTATCCTCATGCACATTCCCTGTGGCAGGTATGTACAGAGGTAGGTATCCTCACTCACATTCCCTGTGGCAGGTATAAACAGAGGTAGGTATCCTCACTCACATTCCCAAAGGCAGGTATAAACAGAGGTAGGTATCCTCACCCACATTCCCTGAGGCAGGTATAAACAGAGGTAGTTATCCTCATGCACATTCCCAGAGACAGGTATAAACAAAGGTAGGTTCTTAGACAAGATGGTCGATCAATTCAAAGATTGTACTAAAAGGACATAGGAAGCGGAAAGAAAGCACATAGAACGGACATAGAACGGTCATAGAAAGGACATACAAAAGACACAGAAAGGACATGGGAAGGACATAGAAAGATCATAAGAGAAGTCTTAGAAAGTACATAGAAAGGAAATGGAAAGACTACATAGAAAGGACATAGAAAGGATACAGAACGGACATAGAAAGGACACACACACACACACACACACACACACACACACACACACACACACACACACTCACACACACACACACACACACACACACACACACACACACACACACACACACACACAGAGTTTCACACACACACACACACACACACACACACACACACACACACACACACACACACACAGAGTTTCACACACACACACACACACACACACACACACACACACACACTGCAACACACACACACAGCAAGATACTGACCAGCCTTGTGGGACGACTAGTCACAAAAAACGGCATCGTTCCTTACGGTGTACGTGCCACTTGAACATCTGCAGTTCAACTGAAACAGAAAAGAAAAGATAAAAAACGACGCTTTCTGTTGGGAATATGTTGGTGTCCATATGATGCCTCCTGTTGGGCATATGCTGGTTTGTGTATGATGCCTCCTCTTGAGTATATGCTGGTTTGTGTATGATGCTTCCTGTTGCCATATGCTGGTTTGTGTATGACGCCTCCTGTTGGGCATATACTGGTTTGTGTATGACGCCTCCTGTTGGGCATATGCTGGTTTGTGTATGACACTTCCTGTTGGGCATATGCTAGTGTGTTATGACGCCTCCTGTTGGGCATAACTGGTTTGTGTATGACACTTCCTATTGGGCATATGCTGGTGTGTGAAAAAGGGGCAACAACTCAAGGATGACAACGTACTTTAAAACACATGGTTCTACCCAAAATTGTCACAGTTTGATATATACAAATGGATATAAATATATATCCGATGGGAAGTACGATGGTTCCCTCAGATAGCTAGTGAAGGATTTCACATATTTATAATATATTCCCCCATTTTCTTCATCTTCATTTTTTTTTTAAATTCAAATCTTTGCCAAGTCATTACTATAATGACTGAGGAATTGTTAGCCTGCACTTGTTTTCTCCCACTACTTAAATGTTCAGCATTATAATGTTTGGTCAATCAGTGTGAGATTGCATCTCTTAGGAGATCCAAGTAAAGGTTGTTCTGTACAATTCTTAGCTACTAACAATACTTAGGTTATTGAACAGCAGAGCTGACCACTCGGACTGTTCCATATCTTTTGATCTCCCTTGCATCCTTGAATGGATCCTCAAGCATAGGCTCAAAGATTGTCCCCTACATTTTATACTGTTTGTATAATGCTTTTAGTTTTTTCGGCAATTTTTTTTCCTCTCCACACTTTCGTTTTGTTCCATTTACTACCCTTCGCTGGCTGCTTTGGGGGTGCTGTTGGATTCTTTTTTGAACCCTTGGTGGTGAGAACACCACAGAATTACGGACTGTGGTGTGTCTCTATTTGACACCAAGAGCACAGACACAATCGGTCGCGTCTCTCTGATGAGTCCGATCCAGCGGACGAAAGGCCTAGGAGCAGGCAATACAAATAAATCTGCCTTCGAAGGGGGAGTACGATAGTTCACTCAGACAGCTAGTAAAGGATTTCTCATATTTATGATATATTTCCCCCATTTTCTTTGTCTTCATTTTTTTTAATTCAAATCTTTGCCAAGTCATTACTATAATGACTGAGGAATTGTTAGCCTGCACTTATTTTTTCTCCCACTACTTAATTGTTCAGTATATATATATATATATATATATATATATATTAAATGGATCCTCGAGCATAGGCTCAAATATTGTCCCCTACATCTTTGACTGTTTGCATAATGTTTTTAGTTTTTTCAGCAGCTTTTTTTCTCTTCACACTTTCGCTTTGTTTATTTTACTACCTGTCGCTGGCTGCTTTGGGGGTGCTGTTGGATTCTCCTTTTGATGATCACACGTGGAATCAGAATCTGCAGTAATCAGCTAGTCTGTGCAGACCAGCTTCAAGAAAATCACACAAAGCAATGGGAGACAGGAATATAACTTGAATTTTGGATGCTCGTTATATTTGTGTAGCCGGTTTTTCGCACAGATAGCTTAGACCAACATTATCTCAAAGCTCCTTTGTCTTTATTTGCCTGGCTTGTCTCACAGATAGCTTAAAGCAACAAGCTCTCAAAGCTCCTTTGTCTTGATTTGCCCGGACTGTCTCACAGATAGCTTTACACAACAATACAGCAGAACTCCTTTGTGTTTATTTGGCCGGTTTGACTCGCATACAGTTTGAAACATCATCTCTGTGCTCTCTGAGGGAGTGTAGCGACAAAAAGAGCAAACACAAACACAGATAACAACTTAATGCTGCACACACTTCACCATTATTTTCTCAGCTGTTTGTCAGGCTGTTTTTTTTTTTTTTTTTTTAATCGACCTCCCCCAATACCAAGGCTTTCATACAGTACCATGGGGATAAATGGCTGTTAGGTTAAACAGTCTTGAACCATATGCAGTCTGGCTCTACGGCGACACCAGGCTGATGGACTCATGTGTGTAAACGAGTGTGGATGGTAAAGCGCTTAGAACTTTGTCTCTAGCCGAGAATAGGCGCTATATAAGTATTCATAATAATGATGATAATATTAATGATAATGATAATAAAATGTGCCGGCATTCCCTACATATATGGACAATCATTGCCCTTTCCTGATACGAGGCTCGGGCAGGACAACCACTTATGACCCCTCAACACTCAAAATGCCTTCTTATGGATTTTCAGAATACATTGTCTCCCTTGCACCTTTGGGATCTTTGGGTGCAGGCTTTGGTATCTAAAAATGGATTCTCTCAAAACAATAGTCGGGGTAGGAAAAGGGGTAGGAGACGAAGATAGATAGGTAGGAATATAACAAAAGCTGAAAGACTATCCAACAGCTATTTAAGGATTTGTACTTTGAATTGTTGCAGTGCCAGAAAGAGGATCTGAAGAATTGAAAAACTAGCATGTGATTTAAATGTTCTGAGTCTACAAGAAACTAGGAGTGCACCCACAGACCATTACAATTGGATGACTTCATAATATTTCAAAAGCATGATGGACGAGGACTAGGCATGATAATAAAAAAAAAACAAAGAAACAATTTGAAAAACTTGGAAAGATAGTGTAGCAGCACACGTGAACTAATGGATATGAGGCTAGAAAGACCAGATGGTAATCAGAAAAGCTTGTACTCATCAATGCATACATACACCCAGGTACCCACACATCAAAAATAGATTGGACCTTTCTGGAGGAAATAGAAATGAATTTGTAGACTCTGTTATGCTATGTGGAGATCTTAATGCACGCTCAAAATTGTGGGATAAACATGGTACCAATCCTCTAGGAATTGCACTAGAAGTGATATTGGATGAAGAACTTCTTAGTGCGCTGAATCATCATCCTCAACACATACAGGGAGACAGGGTGACACTGACAGTGTCATTGCCTTTGCACTCGTTGGACCGAAATTCACAGCAGGCATGAGTGCAGAAGTACTTCATCATGGAAGTGATCATTTCCCTGTTGTGTTCAGTTTTCAGAAACTATTGAAAGTTCACAAACGACGCAAAAGAGCCCTATTCCCCTATTCAATATAACAACAATGAAGGGGGTATCATAGGAACGTTCAGGAGCAGAAGATGCAAAAAGAAACAATGCTACGACGACCAACAAATCGTTCAACCCTTTTTGGTGGAATGTAGACGCGGAAACGGCCTGAAAGAGAAACGCAATGCTGTAAGAACTTGGCAGAGAGAAAGAAGAAAACCTTGCCCTGATTTAGCTATCAAAACACACACATCTGAAAACTGAACAAATCGAAAGAGTAGCTGAAGAAGCAGAAGAAACCAAGTGGCAACAATTTTGTCTGTCACTTTATTATGACACAACATTGACTCACTTCTGGCACTTTATAGTCGCATGGAAGGAGAACACAAAACAAATGCAACCCAGATATCTTAGACACTGGTGGGTTCACAAAACTCACGACAAATTTGGAGAAAGGGTCGTCTCTACTTCAACGTTTCATACCACAGAGTGATCAAAGACATTTGGAGAAAAAGAAGAAATATTTGACCAATTCAAAAACACCTTACTCAGAGTGGCATTGGTGATAAAACGACAGCAACTGAACGGGATGACGCAATAGCTAGATGCACAAAGGATAGTGCCCCGGGTCGAGACAAAGTACGGTAAGCAGATATCAAACAGCTCTCAGAAGAGGAGAAAGCCCAGCTCTTCAGTCTCTACCAGGAGAGTTTCGATAAAGGCTATGTCCCAGATGACTGGACACACTGCTACCTAAAAGCTTTACCCACACCAAACACTGTATGCTTACACATATTGTACGTCTTTCCAAGTGATCTACACTACCAGCAGCATGCGAAGGGCCATCCTAATAACACTCATTCAGACCATGATCAAAAGAGAACGTGAGCACACTAAACGTTTCAGGGATTTGATTTCATCTGTTCACCGCCGTCTGCCGATCCAAGATGTCACACAGGTGCATGATGGGAGGTGAAACCGCTGGGAAGTCCATCTTCTGGATCCCACAAATCCACCACAGCATAGGCACAATGGTGAAAGGCGCTATCTGTTCGTCCTTCGTTTTCATCGTTTGAACGATATTTGTCCTGCCTGGAGAAGACCTATCAGATCGAAACGCGTCGTGGCTGCTTTGTAATCTGCCTGTCCTTCGCTTCGTGGCCATTAGCTTCGCTTTTGTTCATGTTTCGATTTCCGTCCCGATGTCACACCACTTTTACACTGTCTGCTCCAAAGTCAGTGGTTTCACCCCACTGTGACACCATATGCACCAAAGTCAGTGGTTTCATCCCACTGTGACACCATATGCACCACAGTCAGTGGTTTCACCCCACTGTGACACCATATGCACCAGAGTCAGTGGTTTCATCCCACTGTGACACCATATGCACCAAAGTCAGTGGTTTCATCCCACTGTGACACCATATGCACCAAAGTCAGTGGTTTCATCCCACTGTGACACCATGTGTACCAAAGTCAGTGGCTTCAGCCCACTGTGACACTATGTACACCAAAGTCAGTGGTGTCACCCCACTGTGACACCATGTGTACCAAAGTCACTGGTTTCACCCCACTGTGCACCACAGTCAGTAGTTTCACCCCACTGTGACACCATATGCACCAAAGTCAGTGGTTTCACCCCACTGTGACACCATATGCACCAAAGTCAGTGGTGTCACCCCACTGTGACACCATATGCACCAAAATCAGTGGTTTCACCCCACTGTGACACCATGTGTACCAAAGTCAGTGGTTTCAGCCCACTGTGACACTATGTACACCAAAGTCAGTGGTGTCACCCCACTGTGACACTATGTACACCAAAGTAGTGGTGTCACCCCACTGTGACACTATGTGCACCAAAGTTAGTGGTTTGCCCGGGGTGGCGTCGTTGGATGACGGTCCTATCTTGTTAGTCAGTGTAGTGTGGATTTCTCAAAAAGACATTTTTAAAAACAGTCGTGAGCACGGCTACGCTCTCTAGCCTGCATACTGCAAGAAAGCAAACTGATAAGAAAAAGAAAGACACACACACACACACACACACACACACACACACACACACACACACATATCTGTCTATCGGTATGTCTATCGATTTATCTATCTCAATCTGTATGTCTGTCAGTCCGTCTATCTGTCCGTCTATCTGTCCGTCTCTTTGTCTGTCTGTCTGTCTGTCTCTCTCTCTCCCACTCACACACGTACACACGTACACACACACACACACACACACACACACACGTACACACACACACACACACACACACGTGATCAAGATGGCGACGAGCTAGAAAACGCTTTGACAGTAGCAGAGAATAAAATGACGAAAACGACATCAAATATGAAAAAGAAGACAAAAAAGATCAAAGCAAGAACAGAAAGCAATCACCTGGCCAACAGAGTGAGAACGGAGGTTGTGTGACCTTACTGGAAAACGAAAATAAGGAAAACTAGGCTCAGGCGATCAACGGCCGCTTGAACGAAAAGGAAGAAAATGACTCTGGGCTGGAGCACAGGTTAGCCGAAGATGCTGAGATAGATAGTGGTGGGAAAAGGTTGGAGAAAATAATAATGGAGTTACGTGCGCGAATTTCTAAACTAGAGAAATTGGTCGAAGAGCAAACAAGAACAATTGCTTCTTTCAAGAAAAATGCGGACGGAAAACAAAAAAAGCAGTGGGACCCAAACACAGGAGATCGACCCGCATAGCCCAACCTCCACAGACCCGGTCCTACGCAGAAGCTGTTGGCTCCTCATCCTCACCTTTACCAACTCCCTTTCATCAGAGCCGACCAGCCTCCCCATCCAAGGTGAGTCGACGTATTGAAAAGGATGCCAAAAAAATCAGAGAAGCCTAATCCAAAGAACAAGGCAGAAAATGACGTCACTTCCAAACACGTCATAGTCCCTGAAGAAAAGAAAATGCGTCAGAACCACTACACACCATCAGATTGACCCCGTGTACTGATACTGCATGACTCGACGATGAAGAAAATAGACGCAGCCAGACTCGGCAACGCATACGGTCTACAGGTGGCCTTCCGCAATGCCTTCACTGTAGATAAAATAGAGGATGTGGCGAAGTCTGCCAGTGAGGAACTTAAGCCTGCACCTGACTGTGTGGTGCTCCACACAGGCATCAACGATCTGAAAGCAAAGGATGCAGCAGAATATGGTTCTCAAATGGCTTCAGCAGTGAAAGGAATTAAGGCGATATTTCCAAAAGCCCACGTTGTAGTAAGCCGAGCTTTACCAGTCAAATCAAACGTACTGGAAGCAAAAAAAACCGTCTACAACGCCTATACCTACTCAGAGATCCTCAAGCAGGGTACGAAGAACGTGACCTACGTAGGCTACGACGCCATGCACAGGGGCCTCCACTTCCAGGACTACATCCACCCAAACGCTGAAGGTGCGAAGTACATGGCAGGGAACCTTGGCCGCCACCTGCATCGCCTCTTCTGGGAGCGACCTCGACGGAGGCAGAGACGCCGAGCTGACCGTTGGTGCCCCCCTCCGCCTGCATTCATGCCCCATCCTGACTTTGGTTGTCCACTTCCTCCTTGGGCCTTCATGCCATAAACGGACAATTTTGTTTGTACAATAGCTATGGGGTTGAAATGTCTGCGAGGTCTTTGGAAACAAAAACAGGCATACTTTTTTATTTTTATTTTTTTTTTTTTTTTTTAGGAAGAGATTTGGAGGAGACCTGCCCACTTTGTTTTCCTTTCTCAGGTTTTATTCTCCTACTTTTCTATTTCCAAATACCTTTCAGACATGATAACCTACTAGTGAAAAAAATAGAACATTGATATTGAGACAATATTTATTATGAAGAAGAGAAAAAGAGAAAACACTAACATAAAAATCCTACAATGGAACTGTCGCTCTATTACAAAAAAAATATATATTACTTAAAGCAATATTTATCATCTGAAAATATTCAAGTGTTATTACTACAATCATTGAATGCAAGCAGTGATAAACTGCCTGTTATACCTGGATATTACCACTCTCCAGTTTTTGAACAATGTTCAGACCGTCGTGTTCAAACTGCTATTTATATAAGTGAAGGTCTGGACCATTGCATAAGAACACCACCTGTAACTAATAGCATATCATCTGTTTCATGTTGTGCCGTTATGGTAAAATTCTCATCAAATTTAATTTTGAATCTCGCTTCAGTCTATCTACCAAAAGGACCCAATAACGAAAACACAGAATGGTTGAGGGGAATTTCAGGATCAAAGGGATAAATGGATCATAGGAGGTGTGACTTTAACGCTCATGCACCTTTTTTGGGATAACAACTGTTCTTTTGTTTCAAATAATCGATTATTAGATAATATTGCAGACTCCATTTTATGCATAATTAATAATGAGAATATTACACGTATACCTGATATAGCTACCCATAATCCCTCCGCCATTGACTTAACATTTGCCTCTCCATCACTGGCTGCAAACTATTCATGGGAAACAGGGGGATGATCCTCTAGGATCAGACCACGTTCCTATAACAATATCATTGAATAATAAAATGGCGGACAAAGAATATTTTGAAGAAGATATGATTCCAAAATACAATTATAAATGTGCAGATTGGGTCTCTTTTTAAAGATAGTCTTAGAAACATGGATATAGATTTTTCATCTGTGGATAATATAGACGACCAGTATAAACGTTTCTGTAAATACATTCTTGAAGCAGCAAATACATCTATTCCAAAGCTAAAAAGCACAGATTCAAAGAAACATAGCGGGAATGTTTGGTGGAACAAAGAATGTGAAATTGCAAACAACAAGAAAAAAAAAAGAAGCATTTAAACTTTATTGCAAAAAGAGGTCAGTAAGTAATCATAAGAAAATGAAAGAGTCTGGAAAGGAAAGTGATGATGTAATAGAAAATGCTAAGATGCAACACTGGAATAACTTTTGTAATTCTGAAATTAGAGATAGTAAAGATATGGGGAAAGTTTGGGAAGAGATAAAAGCTATGAAAAATGGATTTATATCTCCTCAGTATCCCATAAAATAAAAACAAATAATATTCCCAGTGCTGAAGAAAAAGCAGAAGCCTTTGTAAACATGTTTGCTAATGTTAGCTGCCCTGAGGGACTGACAGATACTGATAGAAATTATAGGATGCATGAAGAAAAATGTGAAGCAAATACAGAAGGAACACAGGATAAGTGCAATAATCTTAATGCTTCTTTAACAATAACAGAACTAAAAAAGAAACTATACGACAAATTCCAAATAAAAAATCATCTGTAGGATTAGATGCAATATCTAATCAGATGTTAAGGAATTTGCCCGAAAATTTTATTGATTTTCTTCATGGATTATTTGATAAATGTTGGAGAAGTGGTGAAATGCCGAAAATCTGGAAACAGACAATTATTGTCCCCTATTCACAAACAAGGTAAATCTAATAACGATATTAAGAACTATAGGCCTATCGCATTAACATCCCATGTCTGTAAACTCTCAGAAAGAACAGTTCTTCTAAATAGGCTCGTACATTATTGCCAAAAAATATGATGTAATTCCAATTAACCAAGCTGGCTTCCGAAAAGGAAGATCAACAACAGAAATCTTAGTTTAATTAGCTACTAATATAAAAAAAAAAAAACAATTTGCCAGACGTAAATGTATATTAGCCACCTTTTTTGATATAAACAAAGCGTATGACCAAGTGTGGCATCACCAGCTCTTGAACAAAATCAAAGACATTGGCCTGTCTGGAAACATATATAACTATATTAAATGTATTTTGCAAGACAGGGTGATACAAACTAGAATAGGGAAAACTTATTCAACATCCAGAAACTTATCAATGGGAATCCCTCAAGGGTGAGTTTTAGCTCCTCTTCTCTTCACCATATTAATGTGTGTTTTGCCAAGTAAGATATCGAACAATGTTGTGCTTGTTCCATATGCGGATGATATATGCATTTGGATGGAAGTAACTCTGAAAAAAAAACACCCCAGCGTAGTATAAATTATATAAAAAAGATTTATCAACGCGAGCTTGACAAGATGGGTGAATATATGAAGCTAAATAGGCTAAGTCTATCTTATGAAAAAAACAAGCATCATTCTCTCTTAACAATGGCTTAAATCCAGATAGAATGCCTGTCTTTACTTTGGGAAATACAACTATTAAGTATGTAACACAGGTAAAATTTTTGGGAGTTCTTTTTACTTCAAAGTTAACATGAAACATACACATTGATAATTTACTACTAACTAAAGCAAGGAAAACGTTAAATTTAATAAAAAAATAGTCTCTAATCAAAAATGGGGACAAAACCCATCTACATTAGTAACACTGTGTAAATCTTTACTGCGATCAAAGTTAACATATGCACAAGAAGTTTTTTTTCAGCGCTCCAAAGTATTTATTAAAAAAGCTTCAAAGCATTGAATGCAAGGCATTAAAAGTAGCACTAGGTCTACCAACTCATGCATCATCATCACGAGCATATTTTGAGATTCAAATGCTTCCATTAGAAGAGTATAGAGGATTAGCGTGTTGTAAATATAATTAAAAATTCAGCTATCAAAACATACATTAACTCTGACGTAAAGGTTAGGTCAGATATTGACTTTCCTAAAAGAGCTAAATCACATATCTTCTCAAATTACACTAGCGTCATTCACAAGCAAAAACTATAACTCGACTCTGGCATTCACAAGCAAACTATAACCGACTCTGGCATTTCTACAGATAAAGACCTGTCAGACCATCCTTTTTTTTCCCAATACCAACATGGGAACTTCAGAAAGCTTATTTTGACCTTGACCACACATATATAAAGAAAGACGAAAACATAAATATGCTAGCCAGTTATACTAAATGCCATATTGAAGAGAACTACGCGAGTCATTTAAAGGTATACACAGACGGTTCTTGTATAAGCAGTGAAACCCGGTGTGCCTTTTTAACCCCTGATTTGAAAATTGAGAAATCGTTCTATATTGGATTACACAAGTCCGTATTTACAGCAGAACTGACAGCAATACTTATGGCCTTAAGTTATTTGATCAGCTTCCCTCAAACAATATTTCAGATTCTTTTTTTTGTGTTTTGCAGGCATTACAAAGCCTTACAACTGCACACCCGGCCAGAAAAATGATTATGGAAATTAGTTGCATAATACACATGCTAATTGCAAGGGGTACCCAGATAACGTTTTGATGGATACCATCTCACTGTTCTTTATACTATAACGAAAAGGTAGACAGGGCAGCTGAACATGGTGCTAAGTGTGGTTCTCAGTCTGAATACCTTCATTTTCCTCTTTCCTTGCGCGAGCATTATGACCTACTAAGGTCGCACATTTGGAATGTTTTCCAAAATGAAGTGAAACATCAAAACGACAAAGACCATTTTAATATTCAAAAATATAAAGACAACTTTATAACGACTAAAAATTACTTTCCTTAATGTATAGATGGAAACTTGATGCTTTCAAAACAAATATGTCAAAAATATAGTTTGCATTTGTGGATGCAAAATATCTCCTAATCACATTGTTTCATGTCAAAGCTTGAAGATATTCATTCCAGTTTTATCGCAGAATAACCCGCTCAGTATATTCGATTCACCAGCTTTGACTTATGACTTTTTTTTGTAAGTCTAGAGAACAGTCAATTGGTCACTATCTATATAATCATTTTTTTTTTTTAATGCGGAAGTGATGGAGGGGTAGAAGAGGAGATGGGGTGGGGAGGGGGGGGGGGGGGGGGCGATGTTTATAATTTTGTTGATTTTTTTTTTTTTTTTTTTTTTTTTTTTTACAATTATAATCGTGTAGCTATATATTCTTCCTACATTCAAATACACATACATTTTCACGCCTAAGCATCCATATGTATACACACGTACATGAATATGTAGACTCCATACAGTTTAGACATGCACAAGTCTTACTCTCTTACTCATGCACTTTGGAGAAGTGAAAGGCATACAGTTGTTCATAACATGGGGAGCATAGATCCAGCACTACATATTTTGTCTGATTTTCAGACTTCCACATATATACAAAGCAACTCTGACAGCTATTTTTCACTTAGGTTAGTGCATAACATTTGTACTTTGAAAGAGGATGGGAACCGGTGGTAACAGTGGTAGTATACAGTGACATATATCTGGGACAAACAAACAGAAAGTGAACTACATCTTCATATATTCATTTACGTAGTGACATATATCGGGGACAAACAAACAGAAAGTGAACTATATCTTCAATGCAATTCATATTACAATATTTACAAACTGGATCACAAGGGCTTTTCCATATCGGGGAATTCCATCTAATTTTAATCGGCTCGATCTTAGCAGGCAAATAACTCGACGGTGTTCAAGATTTTCTAACTGACTTATGTAACCAGCTCTTATAAGCTCTGGATGATACAAACAATAGTCGCCTTCCTTCAAAACAGAATCATGCCAACTCTGACGGAAATCATCTTGTAGTCTTTGCTTAAAAACTTTCAGAAAGTAGTCCAGATTGCCAACATTTTGCGTAGCCCAGACATAACCAAAGCCAAATTTACATAATAAAGTTCTTACTTGTGTCGCCCAGTTACGTCTTCCGTTTTCATCAATGCATCACTAGCATGTCATAACATTTTTTTGGGTATCTCTCGGTGGACAGAGAAAGGAGCCTGCCCCAGTACCTGATCATACACACGTAAGTATCTATGTAAATAGGAAATCTACCACATTCTCCGATTGCAATGTTTATTTTTAACGTCCCTGCCAACTCCTAAGATCATTTTGCATATCTTAAATTGTACTTTTTCAATGGGCTCAAAACGCTGAAAACCCCATACCTCTGAACCGTACAGCAGAATGGGTTTAATTTTGACATCAAATATCTTAAATACAATATCCACTGGCAATGACTGCAACTTAAAGAATAACCTTTTGACACCTGCAACCGCTCGCACTGCTTTTCCTGATAAGTTATCAACACATTTTGACCAATTTAGTGTGGCAGAAAATATTACACCCAAGTAATTGTAATGAGGTTCGACTTCAATCTGCCTGCCAGCAAAGAACCATTGTTCATAATGCCTCAGAAATCCACCATTTTTAAAAACACAACTTTTGTCTTTTCCATATTGACTTTGAGACCCCATCTATGGCAGTATTTTTCTAGGCATTCAATTTTCTTTTGTAGGTCAATCACAGAATCAGAAACTAGTGCAATGTCATCTGCATACATCAAAAGAAGAATGCCTATTTGATCTGAAAAAAAAAAACATCAATACCTCGTGTGTCGGAGTTAATCAAAGCAGTCTGCAATTCAGATATGAAAAGAGAAAAATAACAAGGGACTTAGAATGCAGCCCTGCCTGACTCCTGACATACACTCAAAGTAATCAGTAATGTTATACCCAACTCTAACTGCCGCTTTTACTTGTTTGTACATACTGGAAAGTGTTTGAAACATTTTCCCGTGAATCCCTTTCTGCAACAGAAGATATAATAAATTCGATCTTTCAATGCTGTCAAAAGCTTTAGAGAAGTCAACGAAAAGAGTATAGAAGCGCCCTCCTTTTTTAGTAAGGTATTTTTGAACCAATGACTGTAGTGAAAATATATTATTATGTCGTACTGTAGCCCTTTTTCTAAATCCTGCTTGAGCTTCCGGTATGTTCCCTGTGCTTCAGTAAAATCTCTTAATCTGCTATTCAGAATTGTACTGTATAGTTTGCTTATCGTATTTAACAGTGATATTCCTCTATAATTTTCGGTTTTTTTTTCTGTAGTCACCTTTTTTGAGAGAAGCGGAAAAATCACCCTTTTGTCCAACTTTCCGGGTACTGACCAGTTTCAAACACCTTGTTAAATAGCACACGCAAAAATGGTACCAAAAGATCACTGAGAACATGAAACACATCAGAGGGCACACCATCAGGTCCAGGAGCTCTGCCTTTCTTAGTATCCTTTATAGCTTTGCGAATTTCGTTTTCGGAGATTGCTTCTTCTAGATTTATATGTACATTTGTGGCATGACTGACAAACCTCAGGGGGTTATGGTTCTTTAAAACATCATCAACCTCTTTGCAGAATTCAGCATCAATAGCCGACTGCTCAGGATTTAGCAAGTCACGAAAGTATTTATACCATGAATTTGCACTGATCGTAACAGAACCATTAGAAGTGATGCTTGTTAGAGATTTAACCTTTCGCCAGAACGATTTTGAATTCTTGTCAATACAAACATGACTCAGGTCATTTAGAATTTGTATTTTCTGTTTTTCTTGTTTCATTTCACATAGAGATTTGAACTCTTTCTTTAGATTTAGGTATTCATTCAAATCCTTGCGATCATTTGAAAATCTCCATAATCTCAGTTGCCTATATTTACTGTTTTTTTGCACGTTCACAATCATCGTCCCACCACGAGGGCTGAGAACGAGTTTTTTCTTCTGCCTTCCTACTGTTACACTGGACAGCTGCTCTCTGCAGAAAATCAACAAGACAATCTGATCCAGCATCGACTCCTTGTTCAATAGCTGTCAGAAAGTTTTCAAACTCTGTTTCTTGATGTTGACGTAAGTAGTCGTAGGAAGAGTCCTTCCACAAAAGCTTACATAGTTTTTCCATAGATATTTCATCATCATCAGTAATGTTGTCTGTGCACATTGAAATGTCATCAAAAAATGATGTTACTATTGGAAAATGGTCTGATTCACATCTATCAACAACTTTAAAATCCATTATTAAATCAAACAAAGGCTTTGAGGCAGCACAATAATCAACAACGCTCATTCCACAATTAGCAATACACGTTATTTCCCCCTCCCAATCACCTTCCGTACGACCATTGACAATAAACAGATTGTATTCTTTTAACAATTCAATAAATTTTAGGCCGAAATTGTTCCAGGCACGATCTTTTGATCTACGCTTATTCTGAGGAATATCACCAATAAAATCATGAAGGTCTTCCACTGGAACAATATATCTGTCTTCATCGCAACAGTCAGTGTCAGATAAATCCGCTGTGCGTGCATTGAAAAATCACCACACAACAGGAAAGGGCAACCTGCATAAACTTGCATGATATCACATATATTACTTTCTAATTTTTCAATACCTTCCTGCTTGTTGTTCTCATACAACACTGAATGTTCGGGAGCAATATACACAAAAACAGCAATTACATCAAAAGCACAATTAAAACTGACTTCCCAATTTTTTCATAAATACACAGTCTTCGACGTCTTTCAGTAACTGTTCTACATATACTATGATTGATTTGTGTACACACACCACAACTCCACCTTTTTGCCTATTTTTACCCGGGAGGAAAGAAAGACAGAGTAATCTGGAAAAGCATCTTCAATCGCAGTCTGTTTGCACGTCCAAACTTCTGAAAAAGAAAATATCTTAAATTGTTCACAAAACATCTTAAACGAAACACTGTACTGTTTAACTTTCGAGACAGACCCTGAAACGTTCCATGCCATGACCTGTAACACAGGCGCATGCCCTCTTGTGTTTTCTGTATGTAACGAATCATCATGTGACTGTGGAAAGGCAGATGTCTGTGTGTCAGCTGTATTAACAGAGTCATTAGAAAACATTGACGGGTTAGAAACATTGCTGGAATTTTTACTTGTTCTGTTGATGTCCTGTCATCACCGCAAACGACGTCTTCCACAGCATTGACGGTAGCCGGTAGCGCAGGGAGACGGGTGGAAATTCTCCCCGCAGGTACACTGTCATCACCGCAAACGACGTCTTCCACAGCACGGTAGCCGCAGGGAGACGGGGTGAACGCAGGTACACTGCCGCAAACGACGTCTTCCACAGACGGTAGCCGCAGGGAACGGGTGTTGTTCCCGCAGGTGCACTGTCAACACCGCAAACGACGTCTTCCTCAACGCCGACGGTAGACGCAGGAGGTACGGATGGAAGTTCTCCCTGCAGGTACACTGTCATCATGCCGGCCGGCCCGTCAGATCCTCGACTTCTCACGCAGACCCTTGGAAGTGGGGTCATAGTCGAAATGCTTGCCTTCAATGACCAGGGAATCAAAGCGAAGAAAGGCTCTCTTGTTGGCACGTTTCGCCTCTTTCATGAAAGGCACAGCTGACGGCGTTTTTTTTTTCTCTCACCTTCAGGGAAAAATCTTCGGACACAAAATGTCCCCTCCCTTCAGCTTCTTGCATTCGGATAGCACTTTTTCTTTGCCTTTGAAACTTTCAAAGCGAACGATGATCGGACGTGGCCCTCTTCCGCCTTTGATGATTCGATGCGCTCGTTCAATAGGTATATCATCTTTGTATGTTCATTTTCTCTTTGATCACCTTCTTCACACTATCTTCACAATCAGCATAGGTCTCAGCATGATCACGGTGAGCGGGGATGCCATAGAATATAAGATTATTCCGTCTGCTTCTGTTTTCCAGGTCGTCAAGTTTTCCTTCCAAACTCGAAACTTTTCCTTCAATTCTCTGTTTTCTCTCATCACCCCATCGACATCATTTTGCATCTTGTTCACTTGAGTGATAACATCATTCACTTTTTGTTCAATGTTGGTCATCTTCTCTTCAATGGTTGTCATCTTTTTGTCCATACCTGTCAGTAGTCTCATCACGTCTGACAGAGTGATGTCGGCATTGGTGTCACTTTGCCGAACTCGAAGTTCGAGAGCCGGAGAAAGAAAGGTAGATTGCTTCTTTGGGCCTGGGTTGGACTCAATGTCACCACACTGCAGTAGAGAGGAAGCCACAAACACCAGAACGACAGCAGCAAAGGCACTTCTCTCACAAACAGTACGGTACAGCTGACGTGTGGTCGCCTCTCTCTCAACGGCACGTTTCCTCATGAAGGACTGAAAAGTCCAGTAAAACTGGCCACAGGCAGCCCGAAAACACAGCGCTGAACTCGGCATGATGCCAGCTGGGTATCGTTCTGGGGGCAGGAGTTCGAGACTGGGCAATTGCAGGCTGGGTGTAACATCCCTCTGCACCTACTCTGGTTATTTGTACATGTGGCCTGTCAGGGACAGAGACGTGAGGCAAGATTATAGGTGCTGTCATTATTCACTACAACCACGACAATTATTAATGTCTTGTACTTACCTTTTTCTTTACACACACACACACACACACACACAATCACACGCGCGCGCACGCGCGCGCGTGGCTCACACACGCACGCACGCACGCATGCACGCACGGACGTACGTACATAGGCACGCAAGCACATATCACTGTCTGTATATCTGTCTGTCTGTCTGTCTGTATATCATCAATTAACTTATTTCAAGTATTAAGCCTGAAAAGTTCAAGCCAATGCTTGGTGTGCCTTGTCTTTCAAATATTGTTGCAAAATACACATCATCACCATTCGGACAAATAAAG
>JADBJO010011943.1:0-7500 GCA_016801955.1 Conus betulinus
ATGGTGTGGGGCGGCTTCCATCTTCACGGCAGAACCCCTTTGCACCTTATTAGAGGTAATCTCACCGGAAACAGGTACAGAGATGAGATTGTGAGGCCTATCATCATCCCCACCCTCCAGGCCATGGGACCAGGCTCCATTCTTCAAGATGACAACGCCACTCCTCATCGCGCTCTGGTGGTCAGGGACCTCCTGCAGTGTCAGCAGGTTGTCCGTATGGACTGGCCAGCCCGATCCCCGGACTTGGCACCCATCGAAAAAAACCTCTGGGACATCCTCGGACGCCGAGTCATGGACAACCATCCTGCGCCTGTTGATGTTGCTCAGCTGTTCCAGTTCCTGCAGCAGGCGTGGCTCGCAGTCCCTCGTCAGGTGCTGCAGAACCACGTCCACTCCATGCGGCAACGGCTGACAGAATGTCTGGCAGGAAAATGGTGGTCACACCAGCTACTGAACATGAACAAACTGAATTGACATTTCTTGCAACTTTCGAAAGGGGGGGGGGGGGGGGGGGGGTCATTCTGATGTCTGTCAAGGTGATGAAATGTGTCGTGTTGATGTTTTTTTCAGTGATTCGGAAGATAAAATGTCAAATTAAATTATCCTATCAGATTGATGTGTTTTCTTTTGTTGTTGTTTGCTCTTGATAGAGGATTGTTCTTCCGGCCCCTAACTTGTGTTGACCAGTGTAAATATATATATATATATATATATATATATATATATATATATATATATATATATATATATATATATTTCGGCTGTCGACTTCTCCCTGGAATTTCTGTCGATGTTGTCCAGGTTCTGTCCACTCCTGAAAAGCAGGACGTCTCGTCAAAGTAGATGTGTACAGGAATGTTTGTGACAAAGACCATTGTCCAGGTTAGGATATTAATCAATCGAGACAAGCCGACGGAGATGGTTCACACAGAAAAGTTTCTGCACGGTTTTTGTGATTCATAGAGTCAGGTGACATGGACAGGTATCAACCTGCACGATGTATTAGCCGTGGATGGTACTGACCAGGTGAGGTTACAGTGTCACAGATTGTGCATCATGGGGATGGTTGTACAGGCGAGGTAACAGTATCACAGACCTTGCATCATCAGCGTGGCTGTGCAGGTGAGGTAACAGTATCACAGATAGTGCATCATGGAGATGATTGACCAGGTGAGGTAACAGTGTCACAGACAGTACATCATGGAGATGATTGACCAGGTGAGGTAACAGTGTCATAGACAGTGCATCATGGGGGTGCATCATGGGTACTGGTTGTACAGGTGAGGTAACAGTGTCACAGACAGTGCATCATGGGGCTGGTTGTACAGGTGAGGTAACAGTGTCACAGACAGTGCATCATGGGACTGGTTGTACAGGTGAGGTAACAGTGTCACAGACAGTGCATCATGGGGCTGGTTGTACAGAGGAGGTAACAGTGTCACAGACAGTGCATCATGGGGCTGGTTGTACAGAGGAGGTAACAGTGTCACAGACAGTGCATCATGGGGCTGGTTGTACAGAGGAGGTAACAGTGTCACAGACAGTGCATCATGGGGCTGGTTGTACAGAGGAGGTAACAGTGTCACAGACAGTGCATCATGGGGCTGTTGTACAGAGGAGGTAACAGTGTCACAGACAGTGCATCATGGGGCTGGTTGTACAGAGGAGGTAACAGTGTCACAGACAGTGCATCATGGGGCTGGTTGTACAGGTAACAGTGTCACAGACAGTGCATCATGGGGCTGGTTGTACAGAGGAGGTAACAGTGTCACAGACAGTGCATCATGGGGCTGGTTGTACAGAGGAGGTAACAGTGTCACAGACAGTGCATCATGGGGCTGGTTGTACAGAGGAGGTAACAGTGTCACAGACAGTGCATCATTGGGCTGGTTGTACAGAGGAGGTAACAGTGTCACAGACAGTGCATCATGGGGCTGGTTGTACAGAGGAGGTAACAGTGTCACAGACAGTGCATCATGGGGCTGGTTGTACAGAGGAGGTAACAGTGTCACAGACAGTGCATCATGGGGCTGGTTGTACAGAGGAGGTAACAGTGTCACAGACAGTGCATCATGGGGCTGGTTGTACAGAGGAGGTAACAGTGTCACAGACAGTGCATCATGGGGCTGGTTGTACAGAGGAGGTAACAGTGTCACAGACAGTGCATCATGGGGCTGGTTGTACAGGTGAGGGCAGCCCTCAAGCGGCAGCTGGAGCAGTGGAGGCAGGACCGACTCCTACACGGCTCCACCTCCAGCATCCAGCGACTGAGCAGATCCTTAAGCGCTCTGACGTCCTTCTCTGAGGTCATCAACAGCCAGCAGATTCGCCTGCAGGTACCTGAACCCCAACACGTACTCCCTCGCACAGTCCATAATCACTGACAGGTCCCCCGAGGAATGACTCACTTCATCACTCAGTCCATTCGTCTGCAGGTATCTGACAAAAACACCGACTTCACCGCTCTGTCAATCATCACCAACAGGTACCTGTCAAATCACTCACTTCACCGCTCAGTCCATCATCACCAGCAGGTACCTGTCAAGACACTCACTTCACCGCTCAGTCCGTACTCACCTACAGGTATCTAACAAATCATTCATTTCATCAATCAGTCAATCATTCGCCTGCAGGTGCCTGATCTTCACGCTATAGGTAGATACATAGATAGGGAGACAGATAGATAGATAGATAGATAGATAGATAGATAGATAGATAGATAGATAGATAGATAGATAGATAGACAGCGGAAGTATAGATAGATAGATAGATAGATAGATAGATAGATAGATAGATAGATAGATAGATAGAGAGATAGATAGATAGATAGATAGATAGATAGATAGATGAGTGAATAGATAGACGGACAGACATATAGACATACAGACAGACAGATAGATAGATAGATAGATAGATAGATAGATAGATAGATAGATAGATAGATAGATAGATAAGCAGGTAGATAGGTAGGTAGGAAGTTAATTACATATACATAACATACATACATACATACATACATACATACATACATACATACATACATAACATACATACATACATACATACATACATACGTACATGCATACATACATACATACATACATACGTACATACATACATACATACATACATACATACATACATACATACATACTTGCATGCACACATACATACATAAATACATACATACATACATACATACATACATACACACATGCAAACATACAGGCATACTCAGAAGAGAAGCCCCCTTCAGCGAGTGTTTCGGCCCTTATCTCCTGACACTCTAGGGGGGTGGGGGCCACACCCGGTTCATGACTCCGGATGTCCCTCTGCTGCCCCTCACAGGGACACCTGATATTTGTAGGAAAGTTAAGCCTTATGAAGTTCACTTTTGTTCCTCCTTGACCAGATCCAACTTGAACACCTCTCTGCCGCTTCTGCCATTTGCTTTCAGGGCTTTGGTTTTTTCCCTCCCTGCAACTGAGAGCTGTTTTCATGAGGCTGTATGCAGACGTTCCCAAACCCCCTAGCTCCAATTTCTGCAGTGAGGACTTTGACCTGATAGCCTTCTCTCCTCTCCTCAGCTGTTTGCCAGATCAGCATACTTTTCAGTCTTGTAGATCTGAGCTGCCTCCATTCTGTTCTCATATGGCACCGTGAGCTCGATCATGATCAGCTGCTTGGTTGACTGAGAGTGTAATACTATGTCTGGTCTCATGCCACTCTTGCTGATAATCTCTGGTGACTATTCCATTCTGGGAGGTCTGCTGTGCACTCCCAGTCATCTGCCCCGTCCAGCAGACTCTGCCTGCATGTTCCGAGTGGCACTGTTGTTCTTGGCCATGATTCGCTGCCTCCTGCCTGCCGTGAAGAATGTTGCGGGTGCTTTTGGAGTCCTGATTTTCCCTTTTGTGGTGTTGGTACTAGCCCAGACTACTTGTACAATCTCTTTGAGCACTTGGTTGTGCCTCCATGTGTACCTTCCTTGAGCCAGGGCTACTTTACATGAGCTTAGGACATGCTCCACTGTTTGTTTTTCATGGCAAAGGGGGCATGAAGGATCGTCTGTTTCCCCCCCCACTTCACCAGGTTTTGCATTTGAAGGCAGAAGGTCATATGCAGATCTGAGAATGAAGCTGATCCTGAGAGGGGCCATGTGCCAAATGTCATTCCAAGTGAGACTTCTTGGAGTGCATTCTCCCACGTTGTCCATTGCCCTTGCTGGCTCTGCTGGACTGCTTTTTGGAGTCTTTTGTTGGTCTTCTTCTTTTCTCATCTCTCTGAATCATCATGTCTCTTTTGGCTTTTCCTTTGGCCTTTGACCACATTCAGTTTTTTTGGTCCCCCCCAGTCCTTGTCTGTTGGTCTGTGTGTGTCCTGTTATTTCTCTGATCTTGAGACTTTCTTTTTTGCAGAATCCATCGCCTCTTGAACTTTCCATTTTCTGCCTGTCTTCAGCTGGGGCTTGATTGCTTCAACCACCTTGTCTCCTGAGTCCTCCAGCATGCTTTGAAGTCTGATCTTCCCTGCTTTATATTCCTCCAGGATGGATTTCAGTGGTAGTTTCAGCTTTGCTTGGCGACAGTATAGCGCTATGTCAGTCAGACAGGGTGGGACACCAAGCCATTTCCTTGTGAACTTGTTGATTTTGGATTCCATTGCCTCCACTATGCTGGTGCAGATGTCGTATATCATCAGAGGCCATAGGAGCTTTGGTATCAGCATGAACTGCAGACACCAGACCTTGTATTTGCCAGGGAGCCCACACTGGTCAATGGTCTCCAAGCCTTCTTCCGACATCTGTTTGGTTTCTTTTGCTCTTCGTGTGTCTTTCAGCGTATCATCATACCATCTTCAAGGCTCTTGACTGCTCTTCTGTTACTGTTGGAATGGTCTGGTTGGCAACACTGAAGACCACAGATTCGGCCACTTTTCCTTTCCTCAGTGAGAGACTCCGTGATTTCTTTGGCTTGAACTTCATTCTGGATGAGGCAACTATGTCGTCCAGCCTCTCCAGCACGTGACGTGTCTCGTCTTCTCTGGGATGAAATCACTGTAGTGTCATCCATGAAGGCCTTGAGAGGGGGCATCTTGTATCCATCGCCAAGGTCTGTTTGTCTTGCGTTGCTTGTTGCTGCTTTCAAGATGACTTCCATTGCCAACACGAACAGTATTGGGGAAATGGCACAGCCCATTGCAATGCCCACTTCCAAGTTGATCCAATCTGTTGTGTACTCCTGGGTAGAGAACCGCATTGAGAAGCCATTGAAGTACTTCTTGAGCATGTCGCGGATGTTCTTTGGCACATGGTACATCTCTAAGAGCCAACTGTATCATCTCATGGGGTACAGATCCATATGCGTTTGCCAGGTCGAGCCACACTACGTCCAGGTCTCTCTTTTCTTTTTTTGCTCTTTGGATTGCGTCCCAGATCATTGTGGCGTGTTCTACACAGCCAGCCACGCCTGGAATGCCACCTTTCTGGACTGACACATCCAAGTACTTTTTTTCCATGAGGTACTTGGTCAGCCTTGCTGCCATGACAGAGAAGAAGATTTTCCCTTCGACGTTCAGTAGTGATATTGGCCTGAACTGGCTGATGTCACTTGAGTTTTGCTCTTTGGGGATGTACACACCATCTGCCGTCATCCACTGGCCGCCTGATCTTGATTTTCTGATTTCTCCAAGCCAAGCTGATCGCAGCAGCCTGTGGAGCCACTCCAGCACCTTGGGACATTTCTTGTACAGCTGGTAAGGTATTCCGTTTGGCCCTTTCCGTTTGGCCCTGGTGATGATTTGGCTCTGGCTTTGTCGACCACCTTCTTGATTTCCGCCAACGTTGGAGGCTTGTCATTGAACTGTTCCTCAGGGTTGGTTGGCCACACCAGACCTTGAATGTCGAGTGGTGCTTTGCTCTGTGAGTCAGAGTATTTTTTTCTCAGATGCTGCTCAAGAACTCCTTTGTCCACACTTAGGGTCCCAGATTTTGGCTGCTCGAACAGAGTTCTGGCAAACTGGAAGGGGTCTGAAGAAGCGCTCGCTGCTCTTCTTCTGTCTTCTTTTTTTGCTTTTCCTCTTCCTCGCAGATTCCGCTTTGCTGAGGGCGCTGTGTTTTGCTTTCAGGTCTTCCCAGAGTTTTTTTCCAAGCCTTGTTTTTTTCAGCTGGCAGAGCAGTCTTCATTTGCTTCTTGAGGTTTTTCTTTTGGACCCTGATCTTGTCCATCTCTTCTTGGCGTCTGGATTTCTTTGGAGGTGTTTTTTTCTCTTTGGGTAGTTTTGCTCTCCATAGGCGTCTCTACATGTGGCATACACAATGTCCCCATATGTGGCTAGTTTGTGTTCCAGGGTGCTTTTCCCTATCAGTGCATCGAGTCTTTGGACATTTTTTTTTTGCATCCAGTCTTTTTTCTCCCAATCTTCAGTCTCGTTTGCTCGTGGCAGGTTGAGTTTCAGGCGCCTGGCATCGATCGGGCCTGTGCAAATTCCTCATCCGAACCAACAGCGTGGATGTCCTTGGCACTGTGGTTTAAATCCTGGCCTTGGTCTTCCGACGTCTTATCTGCTGATGCAGTGCGCTGCTGCTCATTCAGATGAGTCTTCACACATCCCATCTTTGTTCTGTGGATCTTCATGCCACGGGTGGTAGCGAAACGCTTTCCACAGACACATGGATATTCCATTTGGTCCATGTTCGTAGTCCGTTTGGGATTTGCAGTCGTGATTGGTTGAGCACCGATGGATTCATCATTCTCTCCCCCTTTCGGTGAATCCTGGGAGCATCTTTTCTTTTTTTTTAGTAGTAGCCACATGTTGAAGGCAAAGTGGGGAGCCAGCCCACAGAGCCCTTGGTTCTGGTCTTTCCCAGTGTCCTCCGGTCTTTCCCGGACGTCCTCCGGCCTATTCCCGGAAGTCAATGGTTTACCCATGCATCAGTAGAAAGAAACTCGTGGAGAGCGTGGCAGCAGAGAGTCCCCTAACTAAAGAAGCGGAAAAACTCCCCTTAGGGTAAGCAAATGTTGGGCTATTTCATCAACGACAATCCGTGATGGCATAA
This sequence comes from Conus betulinus, assembly GCA_016801955.1. NCBI lineage: Eukaryota > Metazoa > Mollusca > Gastropoda > Neogastropoda > Conidae > Conus > Conus betulinus. Next base: position 7,058 of record JADBJO010011943.1, read on the forward strand.
AAGAACAGCCACATGGGGACTTTTCACCCTAAAAATGGCTTCGCCGATCAATTCCAGTCTGCAATTCTGCAATGCAACATGGGACACATTGCTCTCACTCATCCTTTTCCACAGAAATCACCTCTCTCTCTCTCTCTCTCTCTCCTCTCTCTCTCTCTCTCTCTCTGTGTGTGTGTGTGTGTGTGTGTGTGTGTGTGTGTGTGTGTGTGCTGTGCTGTGCTTGCGTGTGTGTGTGTGTGTGTGTGTGTGTGTGTGTGTGTGTGTGTGTGTGCGCGTGCGTGCGTGCGCGTATGTGTGTGTGCGTGCGTGTGCGTGTATGCATTTGCATAAGGATTCTCGTGTGTATCATGTAAATTTTGACGATGTTCGCAACGAATGCATAATCGTATGTGTTAAGTGACTAAAAATAAAGTGTTGTCCTTTTTGCTACATTGATGTGAATG
>JADBJO010011943.1:12500-30192 GCA_016801955.1 Conus betulinus
TCTCTCTCTCTCTCTCTCTCTCTCTCTCTCTCTCTCAGTCTCTCAATGTCAAGTCGTCACAAAGCAATCCATCAGAAGAGACACTGCATTGCCAGTGAATGCCTTTTGTAGTGTTCGGTGACGCCTGCTCTGATTCACTATACACACACACACACACACACACACACACACACACACACACACACACACACACACACAGTGTGTGTGTGTGTATGTGTGTGTGTGTGTGTGCGCGCGCGCGCGCGTGTGCGTGCGTGCGTCCGTGCGTGCGTGCGTGCGTGTGTGTGTGTGTGTTTGTGTGTGTGTGTGTGTGTGTGTGTGTGTGTGTGTGTGTGTGAGAGAGAGAGAGAGAGAGAGAGAGAGAGAGAGAGAGAGAATCTGTCTGACTGCCTGCCTGTCTGTCTGTCTCTTCGTCTGTCTGCCTCTGTGATTATGTCTGTGTCTGTCTTTGTCTTTGTCTCTGTCTCTGTCTCTGTCTCTGTCTCTGTCTCTCTGTCTGTCTGTCTCTCTCTCTCTCTCTCTCTCTCTCTCTCTCTCTCTCTCTCTCCCCCTCTCTCTCTCTCTCTTCTGCATTTACCCCCTTTTTCCCTGCAGTTTCAATCAGCCTCTACACATTTTTTCTTGCAATCATCACATTATTTTTCCACAATAACTATACTCCTTTCCCTGCAATCACTACACTTTCTTTTCTGCAATCAATAGACCATCTTTTCTGCAGTCACTACACTTTCTTTTCTGCAATCAATAGACCATCTTTTCTGCAGTCACTACACTTTCTTTTCTGCAACACTACACTTTATTTTCTGCAATCACTACACTTTCTTTACAACTGCTACACGTTCTTTTCTGCAATCACTACATCTGCAATCACTACACTTTCTTTTCTGCAACTGCTACACGTTCTTTTCTGCAATCTATTTTCTGCAACCACTACACTTTATTTTCTGCAATCACTACACTTTCTTTTCTGCAACTGCTACACGTTCTTTTCTGCAATCACTACACTTTATTTTCTGCAACCACTACACTTTATTTTCTGCAATCACTACACTTTCTTTTCTGCAATCACTACACTTTCTTTTCTGCAATCACTACACTTTATTTTCTGCAATCACTACACTTTCTTTTCTGCAACTGCTACACGTTCACTTTTTTTTCTGCAATCACTACACTTTATTTTCTGCAATCACTACACTTTATTTTCTGCAACTGCTACACGTTCTACATCACTACACTTTATTTTCTGCAACCACTACACTGCAATCACTACACTTTCTTTTCTGCAATCACTACACTTTATTTTTCTGCAATCACTACACTTTATTTTCTGCAATCACTACACTTTATTTTGCTGATAACTTTCTTTTCTGCAATCACTACACTTTTCTGCAATCACTTTCTTTTCTGCAATCACTACACTTTCTTTTCTGCAATCACTACACTTTCTTTTCTGCAATCACTACACTTATTTTCTGCACTTTCTTTTCTGCAGTTGACTACACTTTCTTTTCTGCAATCAATACACTTTCTTTTCTGCAATTTGCACGTTCTTTTGCAATTGCTACACTTTCTTTCTGCAATTGCTACACTTTCTTTTCTGCAATCACCACACGTTCTTTTCTGCAATCACTACACTTCTTTTCTGCAATCACTACACTTTCATTTTCTGCAATTGCTGCACTTTCTTATCTGCAGCTGCTACTACACTTTTTCTGCCGTCACTGATGTCTGTTTCCTGCTGTCGCCATCCTTTTTTCGTATGAGTATTCTTCTTTTTTCCGCGGCAGTTGTCACGATTTTCTCTGCAATCAGCTTACTTTTACCATACAACACATTTATGTGGAGTTGCCATCTTTTGATGCTTTTTCTGCAGTCACTACACTGTCTTCTTTCGGTGAAAAAACGCTTGGGTTTCCTGCAGACAATAGTTTTTGTTTTGTTTTTTTCTGTAGACACCAGACTCATTTCCTGCAGTCATGAGACGTTTTTCTTCCTTTGAAAGTGGTCATTCATAAGTCAGTAGATTTTTTCAAGCTGTCACTTCTGCTTGCTTACACTTTTAAGAAAAAAAAACCGAACTGTTCTCCATGCTGGTGTATCACTCGGTTGCGATTTGTTTTATCGCGTTTCTCTCTCTCTCTCTCTCTCTCTCTCTCTCTCTCTCTCTCTCTCTCTCTCTCTCTCTCTCTCTCTCTCTCTCTCGAGCAGCTTTTCTGGCTCGACGAAATTCCTTCTCTCCCTACCCACGCATTGATCTATACAAAACAAGCCTAGCTTACTCTGGACCATATGTCTGGAACTCACTTCCACCGAACCTACAAAACATGAATACTTTAAAAGTTTTCAAGGAACATTTGCATAAACATTTTTATGTCTCAGTAATTAAATTCAATTACAATGATTAGCGCCCACTCGCAAAGTCTTCTGTGAACCATACTTTGAATAAATTGTCTAAACATAAAACTTACTTCAATCTTTTTTAAAAACCTACTCCATTAAAATCGCTTATCCCACTCCCACTCTGTCTGCCATCCCTTTTCTCCTCCCCTACCCACCATTCTCTCTTCCCCACCCTCCTCTGACCTCTCTCTCTGTAGTTTTGTTTGTTTGTTTGTTTGTAAGTTTCCTTCTGTTTACCATCCCCCCATCTCATTAGTGCTTTTATGAATAGTTTGCCTATCATTGTAGAATTAGGTTACCATGTTTATTATGTTGAATTGTCAGTATGAATGTCTGTCTGTCTGTGTCTGCTGTCTCTCTCTCTCTCTACTCTCTCTCTCTCTCTCTCTCTCTCTCTCTCAATGAACTGACATAGTACATAGAGCCGATAGCCTGGCGTCAGGCTTTTCACTTCAGTCTGTCTGTTCTCCGCATTGTGGTCAGTCGACCAGTCAGTGCCTCTGCCTCTTGTGCGTCTATCAAGGCCTGCAAAATGCGACGGTTGACCCGTGAGATGTCGGTCAGCACACAACGCCAGAGGCGGGGTGTGAGACTGGATTTGTCGCTTTCCGTGTCTGACAGCCAGGCCAGGGGAAAGAACTGGTCAGCTTTTGGACGAGGAGGCGGTAAGCAAGCTACAAGGCAGCATTCTCCCAGGCAACTGATTGGTCCCCTCTCTGTCTGTCTGTCTGTCTGTCTGGTCTGCCTCTCTCTCCCTCCTCTCTCTCCTCTCCTCTCTCTCTCTCTGTCTCGTCCGTCTGTCAGTCTCTCTATCTCCTCTCTCTCTCTCCTCTCTCTCTCTCTCTCTCTCTCTGTTCTGTCTGTCTCCAAACATCTCTGCCCTGTGCCTCTTTCCCCGTCTCTCTATCTCCTCTCTCTCTCTAACTTTCTCTCTCTTTCTCTCTGTCTCTGTCTCTCTCTTTTTTCTCTCTCTCTATTTATCTATCTATCTATCTATCTATCTATCTATCTATCTATCTATCTATCTATCTATCTATCTATCTATCTATCTATCTATCTATCTATCTCCCAACATCTCTGCCCTGTACCTCTCTCCCCTCTCTCTACCCTCCTCTCTCTAACTCCTCTCTTTATCTGTCTGTCTGTCTGTCTGTCTGCGCTGTCTCCTCTCTCTCTCTCTCTCTCTCTCTTGCCTCTTCTCTCTCTCCCAACTCTCTCTCTCCTTTCTCTCTCTCTCCCCTCTCGCTCTCTCTCTCCCTGATGGCCCACTCAGCAAGCCTCATATCACAGCCACTACACTCAGCCAGAGACTGGCACCATGAACAACGGGAAGAGTCCGGAAGCCAGAAGATCATACATCGATCAACGCCCTGCCTGTGGAGCTAGGTGTTTTTCCAGACCAGGGGGTATCTCAACGACAACCAGTCATGAAATCAGTCGTTCCACTTCTTCATAAGGACCCTCTAGATGCAATGGCTGGCTTGATGAATGGCCCTTGGCGATGGAGGATTATAGAATACAGAGAAGCCTGTAAGCAAAGGGGCGGTGCTAGCCATGGTGTATTACTGCCATTGACTTTCAGATGAATCAGGTAAGACCAGTCTAAGGAAACCCCCAGGGGGGTACACATGCAGAATCAGGCACTTCACCAATACTTAGAACTTGGAAGATGCTCTCTTGTGACAAACCCTGAAGGCTTATCAAGGGAGATTGACTTGCTGGAAAATGTGAACATCATCTCTGTCTGTCTGTCTGTCTGTCTGTTCTGCCTTCCTGTCTGTCTGTCTGTCTCTGTCTGGTCTGTCTGTCTGTCTGTCTGTCCTCTCACTCTCTCTCTCTCTCTCTCTGTCTGGCCTGCCTTTCTCTCTCTCTGCCTCTCTCTCTCTCTCTCTCCTCTCTCTCTCTCTCTCTCTCTCTCTCTCTCTCTCTCTTTCCATGTGTGTGCATGCGCGCATGTGTGTGTTGTGTGGTGTGTGTTTGTGTGTGTTGTGTGTGTGTGTGGTGTGTGTGGTGTGTGTGTGTGTGTGTGTGTGTGTGTGTGTGTGTGTGTGGTGTGTGTGTGTGTGTGTGTGTGTGTTGTGTGTGTTGTGATTATCTATCTGTCTGTCCATCTCTCTCTCTCTCTCTCTCTCTTCTCTCTCTCTCTCTCTCTCTCCGTCTCTCTCTCTCTCTGTCCATTGATGTTCATTCAGCCTCTTCTCACAGCTACTCTTCCTGACTATTACACACCACACAAGGCAAAACTCCAGGAAGACGAAGAAATATCATATCGACCTGGTGCTTTGCCTGTGGAACCATGGGCCATGGGAATCCTGAATGACAATCAGCTGCTAATTCAGTACAAAATGTTTTTTGAGGATGCTCAGATGATCTTAAAGCAGAAAAAGAAAAAAAAAAGAAACAAAAATCTTCCAATGCTTTGGTCAAGACCGTCTAATTCGCAACTCGTGACATAAAAAGAAAGACAAATAAATACGTATAAGCAATGATTTATGAAAACATATACGTAAACGGATGAATACGTGTTTAAAGAAGTGTGTGTGGTGTGTGTGTGTGTGTGTGTGTGTTGTGTGTGTGTGTGTGTGTGTGTGTGTGCATGTCTGTGTGTGTGTGTATGTATATATATGTGTGTGTTGTGTGTGTGTGCATGTGTGTGCGTGTGTGTGTGTGTGGTGTGTGGCTGTGGTGTGTTGTGTGTGTGTGTGTGTGTGTGGTGTGTGATGGGGGAAAGGGAAAAATGGAGCAGATAGAAGTAAAAGGCAAACATCAAAATAGAGATAGAGAAAAAGAGAGAGTGGTAGGAGATGATGAGTCTTATGTTTGGAAAGGGGTGTTTTGCAGGATGGTAATAGCATAACAAAAAAACAAATAAAAACACAAAGTACAACAAAAAAACAATGGGAGTGAGTGGGGTGGGGGGGGGGATGGGGATTGGGTGAAATCCTCTATCATAAAAATAGGATGCATATGCGATGGATTGTTCACATGTATATGTGTCTACGAGTTATGCATACCTGGATGGTTGAGATGGGGTTTTGGGGTGTGTATATTATACCTACATGTTATGTTCTTATACAATATTCTTTATATGTCACATGGGTGTGAATGTTGATATGGTTGGGATGGGGAAATTGTGTGGGCGGGGGGTAGATAGAGCGAAAGGGATAGAGGGAGGTCGGGTGCGTGTGGTACTTGAAAAAGCTTGACAAACCCATCCATCAGTCCCAACTCAACCCACCCCCCAAACCCAAAGAATAGATTTCCAATACTATATGCCCCCTGTCAACCTTCCCAACACCCTCCACCCAAACCATACTCAGCCGACTCGCACCACACCCACCCTTTCTTCATCTCTGCTTAGAAACACAGTGTGAGCCACACTCGACTTGGCCTTATACTCTCATCACAGAAACATATACGCTCAAAGGAACGTTGTGACGGTGGTTTCGTTATTTTCTTGGTCCACTCCGTTTCCCTTTCAGCAACCCACTCCGCAACTCCCCCCCCACATGTGCGAACTACGAACGCAGAATTAAACAATATACATTGCTCTGTAACGTGCCAGTTGGCCCCTGCCCTGTCACCCCTGCCTCCTCATCCTGGCCCATGCATCTTCCTCCCTCCCTCCTCTATTTCTGTGACACAAAGGCATGCTTGTTTGTCCTTCTCTATTTCACCACAACCCAGCCCACTTTCCCCCCCCCACCCTCACCAGAGCACCCCAATTAACACTGACTTCACCCTTTCCCACAAAGAGGTACCACAACATCAATCATCCACTACTTCTCCAACACCCCCCCAACCTTTCTCTTCACCAACCCCCCCTCCCTCACACATACCCCCATTCCTCATTGACCATCTGCATGCATCGGGGCACCTCCAGAAATGAATGATCACTCGCATTCATCGCCGCTAATTCGATTTACAATATCGTCTGTCACTATGACAGGCATAATATTTCATCGCCCCGGGACTTGGGGCGCTACTAGCTACTCCCTCCTTTCAAATGGTCTACTTCCACTGGGAATGAATAGATCCCACTTCCCTCCCTCACATCACTCCTACCTGGTGTTTTACTGACACCTCTGTCGACCAGCACAGCCAAGAATCCTGACTTGGCAGTTCCAATACTATATTATACCAGACACATGGTATTCGACAGCTCTCACTCGTACCCCTCATCACAGACCTACGCCGTGTAGCATCAGAAAAGAAAGACCTTCTAGGGACGACCAGAGACACTAAGGCCTGGTGACCTCCCTGTACTTCTCGATCATCAAGCTAAGATCATGTTTCATTCCCAGTAACAAGCTGAGTTGCGAACGATTTTTTACCTTTCAAATCTATGTATTCCGACTTTATATTGTATGCCACCGTGGATTAACTGGTAACTTATACAATACCCTGGGTGGCATTTATCAAACTGATGAATGATTATTCTGTTTAGTATAGTGTTTGTTTGCCAGTCATATGGCCAAAGGCTCTCTCCCCAAGTTGGTTTATGATACTTTGTTAACAATCTGCCACATTCTTTGTGTCACCCTGCACGACTTTTGCCAGTATGCAATTCTATCTGGTAAGATGATCAACTCAATGACAAATTGATCTGAATCAAAAAAACCCCAGTAACAGTACTCCCTGTGCTAGCGTTAAAAACTGCCTTAAGCTGATTTTGTAAATACTACGATAATGTTGGGCTTGAAAGATGTGTAGTGTAATGACCTTTAGTCCTACACCACATTGGTACTTGGACTAAGTGTAGCATAGCCCAAGTCAATGTGGTAATTTCATTAAGAGAGAAGAAGAAACATGGAAGAGTGTCTGACTCGAAAACTGTGTAGCATTTTTATAGTTGCTGTCTCCAACCCTTTTGTTAGCGTAATGCAGCCTTTTGTTTTAAACAAAAGCACGAGATTTGATATTGTTGTAGAAGAATAGAAACTCTACCATAGAGAAAAACATTGCTGGCTGAGTCTCCACACCCTTCTGAACGTCTTCTGAAAGTACTAATGGTTTTTAAATGGTGTGCACTCAACAAAACCAGCCCATCAGAATTCTCCCTACAGGCCAAGTTTCTTCTTTACATCGCGCAGAAACTGGGATCATGGTCCATGCTACACATCGTGGCAAAAACCAGACTCGGGGCGGAAATGCCAGAAACCAGAGAAGAATGCCAACCACCACATGCCAAGTGCTCATGCTACACTCTGTAAACCACTAGGGTGTGACACCAGACAACACCACCTCTACACAGGAGGGGTGCTGTCACCAGCCACAGGGAGAGTCGGAGAATCAACTACTCTTTCTGATATAAGGTAAGGAAATTAACTTCTCCCTGGAACGGGTCTTCCAAACCTATCAGACCCTTACCTCACTTTGTATGAATGGATGAAATGGTGAGCGAACCTGTTCTATGAGTATCACAACTTTGGCCCACCTGCACTGGGTGTGGGTATGCAAAGCCGAATGGTGGATGCGATAATATAACCATATAGCATTAGAGGACAACTTTACTGCCAGCGTTTCATCAGGCTCCCAAGTGCACCACTGTGTATTTCCCACACTTTAAGCGGCTCGTCTTGCCACGGGTTGTTAAAGCCGCAAAAGCTGTACCAAAGTGCCAAGTGTTCAGAACCCGGAGCTCCGGAAAGTGGTCGTGTGAGTAAATGTCGGAGTTGTCCTGTCAGGGAACGCGGCCAATCTCATGTGTTGTGAGTTCCAATTGGAGGAAACTTAAAACCTTGCTATTTGAAGAAAAGTCGGCATGTAAATACTTACATAATCTCTACCCATAACAACGTGTTCAAGCAAGGTAACGTTGAATCGCGTGTGAAACTTGCACTCTAACTTATGCTCAGATTGCTCTCCTGTGTTCCAAAAATATTCCTTGAATGTCTTGAAACGACCGTACCTCTTTTCAAAATCTGTCTCTCACCTGTCTCTTCTAGAGCTAGCACAACGTCTGCTTCATTCTAAGAAGTTGCAACATGCCCTAAGGAAAAATATCTGAGGGGTGTCACTTTTTAAAATGTACATTAAATTAACACATAAAACCCGGAACAAATATAAAACAAAAATATCATGACTATGTCACATGATCAAGTACACTGGAAAGTTGCTCCTGCCACGCCTCTCCTTCCTATCACCACCCCTAGGTAAAGAGAGAGGGTGTTAGTTGTAGGTGAATTTGGAAATGTTAAGATACCATTCCTCATTGAGAAATTAATTCCCATTCATTTCACTTCACCACAGAAGTCTCACGGACTCCCCTTACCTGCCCTACTAAATCCACACCCTCAGCACAGGGGGAGGAGAGGGGAAAAAAGAAAAAGGAAAGAAAGGGCGAAAAGAAAAAAAAAAAAAAACCCGGAGGGACACCCACCTCAGAACTGGAAATCTTGAAAGCGTCTGGCTACCACAAGGTTCACCCTAGTGACTCTTGGGAATTGATACTAAAAGAGAATGATACCCCACCGAACTTGAAACAGAAAAAAAGTCAAAGGTTTTTACCCTTGCGGCAAAAGTGATCAGTTTCCAACGGAGGGCAGGAAAAAAAAAAAAAAAAAGTCCCGAACGTAGTTTCCAGTCACGAGCATACAGCGCAACCACCACCCCCCCCCCCCAAAAAAAAGGGAAAAAAAAAAAAAAAAGTCGCGAAATGATAACAGGTTCACTGTAGTCAGCAAACAGCAAGATAAGAAACCAGTAGAAAGGTTAGTTGGCTCGGCAACAAGGAATCAGTTTCCAAACTGATAACCAAAGTTAAAAAAGTTCACAAAGTTTCTCTTTGATTACAGGAAAACCAAGCATCGCTGGAAGAAACAGGTTTCACTGGTGTCCGTCGAAGTGGGGGCCAGCAGCAAGATAAGAACCAATTTCCAAAGTATAAGGGCAGAGAGTGGGAAGATATGTTTTGTATAAAGATGTAATTGTTTGGAGAATAGAAAACCCAAGCAAGAGAGCAGCAATCCTCCTCAATAACAGATCAGTGTGGTCGGGAGCTAAATCATAAATAAACTCATGTTTGCCGTTCAGGCGGACATGATCCCGAAGCTCTTCTGGGCTCGACTGATGAATACAGTATCAGCCCTACAAGAGTTAAAAGCTTAATCAGTGGCGGCCAAAACTCAATGAGCCACACGAAGTTGGGAGGCGATCGTGTACATACCGATGCACTGGAGACACGGTTGTGGGATCATGTCACCCCTAAAGAACTGGCAGGAAAAAACGAAAAGTTCAGGAGGCAGTGGAAATGGCCAAGAAAAACATAGGGAAAAACTAAAGGACATGCATAAAAACCAACAGACAGGGTCAACATAAATGAAATGATGGTCTAAGGCAGAAGTGGACAGCAGAAACAGACATGGTAATACAGGGGTTCAAGGAAAGCAGAGGCTCACAAGAGAAATCTGATAAAACTAATGAAAGCATCATAAGAGAAGAATTTATTTCTCATGCTTCCTCCTCTTTAAGTACAAGTATACATTTTTTAACGGCGCATTATTTTCAATCTCTCTATGGAAAGGGCAAGGGTTTTCAACCATTGATTTCATTTTTTTTTTCCACGCCCTGCATCAACTACTTTCCTGAAAAAAGCCCTTCAAGATTGTGGAATGGTGTCCACATCGACTGAGCTCAAAGGACTGAGAGTTTATATATATATATATATATATAATATATATATATATATATATATATATATATATTATGAGGGTGGGTGGGTGTGGGTAAGTGGGTGGGTGGGTGTGGGTGATTTCAGGAGAGAGTAAGATCACCAGAGTGGAAGTGGCAACCACCAGAAACCCAGAATTTAAAAGAATGTGAACAGATTACTTTTCATGCTAAAATGGAGATGAAAACACCATTTTTTCCCCCACGGGATCAAGTTTAACCAAAACTCAAACATTCGTCTCAAAAGGTGAACACTTATGGATTAAGAAATGTATATCTGGGGAAAAAAATGTTTTGAGACCAGAGAGAGAGAGAGAGAGACAGAGACAGAGAGAGAGAGAGAGAGAACTCAGCAATCAATAGTTTACTTCATATAAAGGCCATTGCCCCTTATGAAGGGGGTTATAGAGGGAAAGTAACAACAATGCATGAATTTTAATAACAAATCAAAGATTGGATGAAATTCTCATTCATGAAAGTCATAACTGATCGTCGAAATTGAAATGCCTTGAACAAGTATATGAAAAGTTTCTCTTTATACTTTCAATTCTGAGATGCCATAAGCAGACTTAACCGAAAAATTGACCCGGGATCCCTGTGGAAAATGTAACTGCTTTGATATTGCGCTCTTTAGACTAGATAACTTTGCAGCAGCATAAAACAAAATGCAGTACGTCTTCTTTTCCATCATTGCAAAATGGACAAGTCAGATCCATTCCAGTATGTTTACAGTAGCGATACCGGTGTTGTGCAATGTCTGAAATTCAAAGTCGAAATTGGGTCATAATAAACTTCAAGGTGTTTGCCTAAATCCCATTTGCAGATTTAAAGTTTTGACATTGTGAAACAGTACAAAAATGACAGATACATGATAAATCTATCGCGCTATTTTTGACGTCAGCGTCCCATTCTTGCCACCTGCACGCAATCAATCTTCTTTAAATTCACATAGAAATAATCTATCATTTTGCATGCCTTGGTTCATCCAAACATAACCATATCCAAATTGATAATAATTGACTATGGATATTTGACACCCAGTTTCTGTTCTCTCTTACATCTAGGTAATGTAACATCATTTAGGCTTTCCGTGGTAATCTTGGACAATTCATTCTAGTTATAATGGCTACCAGACTATACAAGTCACTCAATTAAAGAAGGCTATTCACTGTGTGCGTAGCTTTCGTCGGCAAAACCGTTCGACTTCTTCAGCACAACTGCTGGGCTGAGAACTGGCGTCAGTGCGGACCGCTGTGAGCGAACTCACGACAATGCGACTGAACGAATGAGGAGTACATTGATGGCAGACTGTGTCGGCCCCGGTCGCGTTAGCGTGGAGTTCCTGGCGGCGATGTGGACTGCCTCCTTTACTCCTCTCTGGAGCCAGCCTGCTTCTCTGTCAAGCACTTGCACATTGTCATTTTCCAAATGATGTTGGGTGTGGGCAGATCAGATGTTCACCCCACTGGAGAGGACTCGCGTTTGTGTTCCTTTAGTCTTTGGTGCAGGTTGCGCTCAGTTTCACAATGTAACTATGGTCACGGTCCTGGCAGTCTATCTTGTATATCACCCCTGATTTGTCCAGTTTGTCTGTTGTGTCTTGGGGAGTGGGACTAACTGGCTTCTGATGGTGGTTGGTGGGCTTGGCATGGGACACTGACTCCCCAACTTTTGGATCTTCCTGCTGAGAGCTTCAGTGATGCCGCTGACGTATGGCATGGATTTTGGCACAGTTTTTTTTTTATACATAAGCCACTGTGACATCAGAAAATGAAAAAGAAACAACATATATAGGGGATTACTGAAAACCACTTCAAAACTAGATATGCAAACCATAAACCAGTCATTCAATAGATATCAAGATAACGAACAAAAACTCAACATTTGATGTTGACCATGGGATCATACGACGGGGTGCCGAAAACATGCGAACTGGTCGGGACTGTTCATTGCTATCCAACATCCAGAAACAACTGGATAGCAAGTCGGATTATACAGAGATGACAGCCTCGCTGCACTAACCAACCACAATCCAAGAAACCAATCAAAAACAAGAAAAAGAACTGTGCAAAATCTTCCAAAATCAAAACCTAAAAATCACCATCGAAGCAAATAAAAAAAAGGTAGTGAACTACTAGACATAACGCTTGACCTCAACAACCACATATATAAACCATACCACACACTAATGATACACCCATCTATGTAAACATCAAAAGTAACCACCCACCATCCACACTAAAAACTATACCCAATGGGCATAAACAAGAGATTATCTAATTTGTCATGTAACGAAAGAGTATTCAACAACGCAGCAGCAGCAGAATACCAAGAAGCGTTGCAAAAAAAGTGGTTACAACTACAAACAACAATGCAGCCCAGATAACAACATGAACAAGAAAGAAAAACAGGAAAAGGAAAATCACATGGTATAACCCTCCATATGATGGAAGAGTAAAAAACAAACATAGGGAAAGATTTTTTTTTTAAATTCTGACAACATCATTCCTCAAAGAACACAAACTATCCAAAATATTCAACAAAAACACCATTCAAACTATCATATTCATGTATGCCTAACCTTAAAAAATATAATTGATTCATCCAACAAAAATGAAAAGCAACACAGTAAAGGAGGGGTGAAGAAAGGAAATCTTGCAAACTGCACTAAAAAAAAAAAGAACAGTGTCCCTTAAGCAACAAATGCCTCTATAATAACATTGTATACCAAGCCACTGTGACATCAGAAAACGAAAAAGAGAAACATGTATAGGGATTACTGAAAAACCAACTTCAAAACTAGATATGCAAACCATAAACAGTCACTCAATACAGAAAAAACACCAAAAAACCAAACAGAACTGAGCAAAATACATTTGGAGACTTCAAGATTAAAAAAAAAAAAAAACTATAATATATCTTGAAAAAATCATAAAAAGGGCATCACTGTACAATAATATTTAAAAAAAAGATGCAACCTATGTTCAAACAGAAAAATGGTTAATAGTATGTAAACCACACTAGCAGCAACTCTAAATACTAAAGTAGAAATAGTAAACAACCCACAGGCACAAATGGAAAATATTGTGTCAACAAACGCCACCCTGAATAACGAACCGGAGGAAACAAAAAAACACGTGCAGCCAACCCGCACGTGAAAAACAGTGACATTGGGCCCTACAAGCTATATAACATCGGCGGTAGGCGACCCAAAAATCATCCTGAAGAGCTGCTGTGTGCTCGAAAACAAATTGTAGAGTTTTTGAGTTCCTTTTTAATGCTTTGTTTTTAACAGATGTTGCTCCCCAAGGGGTTGAGCGCTTTTAAATTTTTACCAGGCATATTAGTGGTATTCATAATATATTATGAATACCACTAATATGCCTGGTAAAATTTTAAAAGCGCTCACCCCTTGGGGAGCAACATCTGTTAAAAACAAAGCATTAAAAAGGAACTCAAAAACTCTACAATTTGTTTCGAGCACACAGCTCTCTTCAGGATGATTTTTGGGTCGCCTACCGCCGATGTTATAAAGCTTGTAGGGCCCAATGTCACGTTTGCACGTGTATATATTTTTTTTTTAAATTGTGATTAAAAAAGAGATTAAAAAAACACCAACAACTGGTCCTTAGTTTATTTGTGATATATATATATATATATATATATATATATATATATATATATATATATAAGTTTAAAAAATGTGATTAAAAAAGAGATTAAAAAAACACCAACAAGCTTGTTTCCAGCTCTCTGCTCTCTTCAGGGTGAAGAGAGCAGAGAGCTGGAAACAAGCTTGTTGGTGTTTTTTTAATCTCTTTTTAATCACATTTTTAAACTTATGTCGCTCCCTTCCCGGTTGAGCGTTTTTGGAGTTCTCGCTGGCTCTCTAGTTTTATTTGTGATATATATATATATATATATACTCGTTATCGAACACTGAATTGTATACATCTCTCTCTCTCTCTCTCTCTCTCTCTCTCTCCTCTCTCTCTCTCTCTCTCTCCCTCTCTCTCTCTCTCTCTCTCACACACACACACACACACACACCACACACACACACACACCACACACACACACACACACACACACACATGCACACACTTACTTGGAACACACCTGAAAGTTATGATTCAAACGCAGCATGAGTCGTTTATTAGTTTTGTATGTGCAGTAAAGTGGTGAGGGATCATATAAACACTAATACACGTGACTGATCATCTCCTGCTGCAAGCACTCAGGCACTGCAAATACACTGGCTACAGAACGGCCTCATCTCCCATGCGTGACCAGTTTTATCGGCACATAAACTAGGGACCCCAGCCACCTGGATCGGAAGAGCTAAGAATACTCGACGTGTCTCGATCCGATCGCTCTTACCCAGTACCCTCGAACACCCATCCAAATCAGCGGCGTCGTCTCCCTTGCGACTCTGCTCCCACGTGAAGACACTGTTGATTAAGAATCAAAAGGTACTGTGTCGTGTAGTAATATGTCCAGTTTGGAAATGCGTTGCTTACGGTAAGGACTGAAGAAAACAGAAGACCAGCCAGGACACGCGTACAAAAATAAACAAAAAACACTTACTGTGCAGCCGAGAGCTGACGGCGACTGAGAAGAACACCACGGGAGAGTCTGCAACACCTTGTGCACCTAGGTAGAGGGAACGAGGGCACACCTGACATGGCACTGAGATCCCCTTAAACATTACCTCAGTCGCCTAAGCCGCGTTCAGCATTTCAAGGAGGCCGGGATTATTTCTTGCGCAGCGTCGACTCTTGGGGCTTAAAATGGAGATGGTCATGCCTAGATTGAACGGTCCTCGACCCAGCTCCTCTCTCTCTCTCCTCGTCTCTCTCTCTCTCTTCGGGTCTCTTCTCATAAACGCCAACTTGTACTCATCGAACTCAACAACAACCGACGATTATCAGCAAATCAACCATTGCACAAGCAGGACAGGAACAAAAATAACAAAAAAAATGCCAAACCACACAACAGGAGCAACAAAAAGGAAGGACCCCCCGCGCCGTCGCCGCGAATAAACTGGAGGCTATCTAAACCAAGCGAGCTAACTAAGCCCTGGACATTATAAGTTCCATTCCTGATCTTCGCTGCATAAAACTCGGTGACCTTTTTGGGCCTTCCCTGTTGTGTGTGTGTGTGGGTGTGTGGTGTGTGTGTGTGTGCTGTGTGTGGTGGTCGTGTGCCTTTGTGTGTCCGTATAGATTGTCTTCACAGACTGAAAGAATAACTCAGTGCTGGACGCTGGTCGAATGACCTGTGTCCGGAGAAGGAGAGAGAACACGCACCTCGTGGAACACTGTGTTTATTATATGACGCCATGAGCCTCATTTAAATTGTCATCTGTCTGTCGTCTCGCTGCGAGCCGCTCTATCTGTCTCAAGATGTTTTTCATCTCTGTGCTGATTCCTGTCACCACTCACTCTGTTCTTCTGTCCCTCTGTCCTGACCGCTCTCTCTCCCCCGCCGCGTCTCTCTCCCTCTCCCTCGTCACTCCCCTCCACCCCTCTCTCTCTCTCTCTCCTCGTAGCCAAGCACTTTGCGTACGCATCACGACGTATTCGGTTGCCAACCCATTGTTCCTGAAATTGCCACAGTGGACATGCCGGCCGCTCTTGAGCCGTCTCTCCTTGGCATGGCCTACCGAGTCGAGGTGTAGAGGTGACTGCGACCTTTCTGATGCCACTTCAAAAGGCCCAAGGCGCAATAGTCTGTGCAGCACGAGGTATATAATGGTCTGCCCTTGCAGGGCTTACTGTGCGGCAGAACTGTGGTACAACATCTGACTCGTCTCGTGTGTTGGAAGGAAAGACACAAATTGCGACGAGGGGAGGAACGGAGCGAGCAAGGCAGAGCTGGGCCCTGTGTAGAGGCACTCTCTTAAGCGCGACTGCACCCGGGTTGTAATGAATGCTCGCTCTCCTCGTCCTCCTCTCGCGTCGGGTGGCTCTCCCTCTCTTCGTCTCCTCCGTCCTCCCCTCCCGTCTCTCCTCACTCCCACCCTCTTCCTCTCCTCGTCTCTCCGCCTCTCTCACACACACACACACACAACGGGCACACAACACACACACCCAAAGACACACACACCACACCAGGCACCCCACCACCCACACACCACTACCCCCTCCGCACCTCAGTGTGCACCGCACATGGCGTCGACCCATCCGCGGTTGCCAACCCAATAATGCATCATCCCACTCTCCGAGAATCAATGTGCACAGACAACATCCGCTGCTCCACTCATGTACCTGCCTTTGCAACTCCACGCTTGCCCCACGATTGTGGCTTCCGGCAACCTCAATGAACCGCTAACCAGAATGAAAATCCACTTTGTTTGGGTCGCACCTGTTGCCCAAACATAACCCAGCAATTCCCATTCATTAAATCCTATACGGGCTGGGTCACTCTTTCAACACAGATACATGTAACTGCTGATACTTTCTCAAAATTAAACGAAGCCAAATGGCATCGAACCGGCCGTGGGTGTGGACTTCTGCTAGATAGATCCCCACCTAGCTTTTTTTTCGTTCCTCTACTGTTTATGACAATGAGTGTGAGTATCACCTCTGCATCCTGGTCTTCGTAGTAGTCACGAGTTTCAAAGGGAGTCTACCCCGACTCCAACTAATAGAGAGGGTATTTATCAGGCAGCCCGTCTTCATCCATCTTGCGGCACTGTCACAGACATCGTGACATTGCGTTTGGTCTCAATTCGTTTTGCTATCCCTCCATATCTGGCTGTTCATCGTCCCGTGTTTTCGTTTCCCCCTGCGTACACACGGTAAAATTGCTCGCCCGGCTCATCATACATCCCCCCCTCACGGACCTGGTGCACTACAAAGCCTGAACTCCGCTCATACATGGGAGACAACGCCACTTTGCAATTTCCCCGCGGGTGAAGGATAGAATAGGATCGGTGCACCTACGGGCGGGGCCGGGAGCCGAAATCTTCGCGCCAGCTTGAAGATCCCTTTGTCTGAGATAATCAAAACGCACTAATGTCGCTCTTCTTTAGCCCATTTGATAGGTGGGATTGATTGGCGTTGACCCCGGGGGGGCCCCAGTTTGGCGCAAAAGCTGAACTGCTGTTGTGCTCTCCTCTCTCTCTTTCCCGATCCACCCTCTTGCTTGTAATTTCCGGTTTCCAGCTGAAACGTCAACCTTCGGCACTTTCGACCACCTTACTCGTATTAGAGAGACGACTTCCTCTAGAATCTGCTTGTGGCTAATCTATCGTGCTGATCTCGTCCTTTTCTCCTCATCATGCGTTACTTCTGGTTGGCATACCACCGTCATCCATCTTTAGAGCTGGGTGGGTTTCCTAAAAACAAGCAAGCACAGCCTTACTATATACATATTGCTGGTCTGCCTTGTCCAAGGTCAACATCTGGAGTCCTTTTTGTACTTGTTTAGTAGTCCTTGTTTCTTGTCTCCTTGCAGGACCGATGAGACATCACATTTTTTTTTTTTCCCGGGGTCAGCAGGAAGTAGAAACCGCTTCGGTGTCGCAGTGGTTGGGGGGGGGCCCCCGATGCGGCACATTCCTCCAAACTCACTTCTGTCGGTGAACGAGACAATGACAACTTGCGGGCTCGCCACT